>MJUU01013299.1:0-31798 GCA_002080025.1 Modiolus philippinarum | reverse complement strand
TCAAGGTTAACACGATAATAACCACAGTTGCCCATGTGAAAATTATTATTTTTAATTAAAGAAAACCAATTACTTTGTTGATGTCTTGGAGTTTTGACAGCAAAATATCGGATTCATGTAACTTGTTACTATATATATAAAATGACGACGGTTACATAACAATGTAATATTATAGGAATATCGACCTAAACTCATCCACTCAAAATACATGTTCTACTCGCTCCAGTTAATTAGAAATTACATACATGTATTACATAATTTTCCGTCAAGGGGCTGCATAATCCTGTCTTACCTTTTTAAAGTTATTGCTATTTCAAACATTAGGTTCAATTCTTAAAATTTGTGTGAGGTATTACAATATAACTATTTATATGTCTATTTGTATACATTTTACATGTTATCTGTACATTTCAATTGCCCTGTGTGTCGGGAAGATTGCATGGAGGTCCAAGAAACGAACGCCAATGGGAAACTGTGATGCTTCAAACTAATACTGTCTTATTAACAAACTTGGCTTCTTTAAAAAAAAACGGGGAGACAAAGGAAATACGTGAATCGTAGAATGTATTAGTTAAGGAAGAAAATATTATACAATTATAGCCTTTTGCAGAATTGAATACGCTTTTTTGTAAACCAATATTCACCGAGATCATTGGTCGAGGTGAATATTTGTGTTTCTAGGTCAATAATAAAGCGTATTCACCGATAAAAAAGACCATGAATGTTTTATTATATAGTTGAATATATTATGACGTCACGAAGTGAATATCAATTCAGCAGGTGAATACGTTTATTTTTTCACCTCTTACGATTTCGTTGAAAATATAGTGTAAAATCAAGATAATATAATAATTCTATTTACTTTACTATTTAATTGTTGTACTCAGAAATATGAATGCAATTTGTCCAATTACGAGACTGTCAATTTACGTATTTGAAATACAAAAAATACCTAAGTTGCATAAAACCAGTAAATTTCGTTATGTTTTACACGAGTTTCAAGTAGTAACCTCTCATCAGCAGCATTAAAATCAAATGATATGGAATGCCGTAATGAAAAATATAAGAATATTGAGACACTATAGAAAATGATTATTTGAATTCAGGTGGGATTAGTCAGTCCAATCCCATCGTGGGATTTTCTTACAATCGATTTGATGAGTGCCCTGTTCAAATGTTGTTATATGTCTTATGGCCTTTGTTTCGGGCATAGAATGACAGTGTTTGTAAGAATACATATTTGTTGATGATCCCGCATACATGTACATGAAAAACCAAAGAATGAGTGTAGAACTGATGCACATTTATCAATCAATTGTGCTGAAGATGATATTGAGGGTCGTTTGGAACTTACTATGAGCTATAAGAATTTGCGTGTTGTGGACGGCGTCATAGTTACGTCAAGATGAAAAACAACAGCTGAAGTATTGTGTTCCAAATTCAGTTTCCCGGTATATATTTTCATATTGTCTTTATCTACAGTTACTAAATATCTTTTGACTTTATTCATGGGAAATTATAGGTCAATGTTCTCATTTTGTTAGCTGCATAACTTTCTTTTTCGTACGCATCCACTGATCAACAGCCATTTTGATTTATTACATATAGTATTTATGATAATATAATGCAATATGATATTATCAGCTGCAGCTACGTCATATTCTGCAGGAAGCATCCCAATATAGATCATTGACGCATGACATACGGTATCAAGTCATGCAGAAAAAAAAATGGAAGTATTAGCTGCAGATTCATTATCTGCACACTGGCTAAAGAAATTTGAGAGAGTTGTTAACATTCATTCTTTTATTTACCAGGAAATCGGGGCAATAACAAAATTACAGAACAGAATGGCCAAGAGCCGAATCAATGAGACAAATAGAATCAGTTGGAAACCAATGGCAAAATTTTCGACCGCAATTGCCCTCTCTTGGTACAAGCAATTCATAAGAAATGGTGGTTTAAACGAGTTTAATGGCTAGCCAAACCTCCCCGTCCATTGCGGTAGTGTCCGGTAGTAACTCAACAACCATTATGGCACGCGATAGTAACAAAAATGCGGTATAACTAGTATTTCGAACGGAAACTAGGGGTTTTCGTGCAAAATACTAGGTATACCGCACGTTAACCATGGGTTTCCGATCGGTATACATAGTTTTCGATTGAAATTGAACGGAAACTAGGGGTTTGCGACGGAAACCCATAGTTTCCGATCGGTATCGTTAATTTGAGTTTAAAGCGAAAACGCTATCATAGTTTTAGCCAATGAGAATCGAGAATCGGAAATCGCTATTTGATATTTAACGTTCGTCCAATCAGAAACGGAAAACGGTATTCAGGGTTTAATTAAACCAATCAAAATCGTTTTCTTCTGTTTATCGCTTATATTTCTCTCTTTTTTATTCAAATTTCGTATCTTTTATATTATAAATTAATTATCCAATAGAGTTGTACCTTTGACAAATTTAGATGCGAATGGATATCAGATTCGCGAGTCCTGAGAGGATTCGATCTCGACTGTCTAAATTCACCTTCACAAGTTAAAAGTTGTGAAATATCGCCGTTTTAGACTAAGTTTTAAAAAAATATTCAATTTAACTACTCTATAGAGCAAAGATTTTTATTTTCATATAACTTGATGTGTACTGTGTTTCGAAATTAAAAAAAATCATGAGATTTTGTATGAAAAATAAATCATTTGATAAGCAGTTAAAAAAAACAAAAACTCGGTCTTATAAATGATCAAAACAATTCAGTAATTTAAAAATTTTACTTCATCATATCCTTTCCAACGAGTTTTAAAATTTGGAAGTTAAAAATTTCATGAATTTTAGCATTTAAGAGGAATGAAAAGTATAATTTTAAGTTTACGGTTTAAACTTACTCTATAAATAGGACAAAAACAATAAAGTGTTTGAAAATTTTACTTCATGATATCCTTTCGAAAGAGTTTGATATGTTGGGAAATAAAAACATTATAAAATTTAGCATAGAATAGACAGAATACCTGTAGTTAGATTTTTTAATCAGTGATTCAAACTCAGTCTTTGAAAATGACAAAAACAATTCATTTTATGAAAATATTACACCATAGTATCCTTTGGGAGGAGTTTTATAATTCCCGAACCAAAAACTTGATGAATTTTATCATTAAAAAGATATGAAAAGTAAAATTTTTAGTCGACGGTTTATACTTACTCTTTAAAATGTCAAAAAAAAGTTAAGTGTTTTGAAAATTTTACATCATTATATCCTTGCGAAGAAGTTTGATATGTTGCGAAATACAAAAATTATCAAATTTAGCATAGAAAAGGTATGGAAATAAGATTTTGAAACAGCGGTTTAAACTAAGTTTATAAAAATGACCAAAAAAAAAAAAATCAGTGCTTTGAACATTTAACATCATAATATCCTTTTGAAGGAGTTTTATAATTCAGGAAGCAAAAATTTGATGAATTTTAGCATTAAAAAGATATTAAAAGTAAAATTTTCAGTCGACGGTTTATACTAACTCTTTACAAATGTCAAAACAAGAGGCTCTCAAGAGCCTGTATCACTCACCTGGGCCACGGCTGACATATGCAGTTAAAATAATNCCAATGTTTTAAGGGCATCATTTTCAAATTTGTTAATAGACATCTTAAGTTAAACTATATTCCAGACTGGCAGCTATTTTGGGTGGGGGTGCAGTTCTAATGTTAAAACTATGATCCCTGCTGGCGGTCATCTTGGATATAGCGCGGATCTGAAAAACAACTTTTTGCAGGGACCATCTAAGGACTATTGTGGCCAAGTTTGGTTTCAATTGGCCATGTAGTTTCAGAGGAGAAGATCTTTGAAAGTGTTCCCCATAGGGTCCATTGTAAAATCTATGATCCCCGCTGGCGGCCATCTTGGATATAGCCCGGATCTGAAAAACATTTTTTTGAAGGGGACCATCTAAGGACTATTATGGCCAAGTTTGGTTTCAATTTGCCATGTAGTTTCAGAGGAGAAGGTCTTTGAAAGTATTTTCCCATAGGGTCCAATGTTAAAACTATGATCCCGCTGGCGGCCATCTTGGATATATCGCGGATCTGAAAAACAACTGTTTTGCAGGGGACCATCTAAGGACTATTGTGGCTAAGTTTGGTTTCAATGGGCCCAGTAGTTTCAGAGGAGAAGATCTTTGAAAGTGTTTCCCATAGGGTCCAATGTTAAAACTATGATCCCCGCTGGCGGCCATCTTGGATATAGCCTGGGTCTGAAAAACAAGTTTTTTGAAGGGGACCATCTTAGGACTATTGTGGCCTAGTTTGGTTTCAATTGGCATAGTAGTTTCATAAGAGAAGACCTTTGAAAGTATTTTCCCATAGGGTCCAATGTTAAAACTATGATCCCGCTGGTGGCCATCTTAGATATTGCGCGGATCTGAAAAACAACTTTTTTGCAGGGGACCATCTTAGGACTATTGTGGCTAAGTTTGTTTCAATTGGCCCAGTAGTTTCAGAGGAGAAGATCTTTGAAAGTATTTTCCCATAGGGTCCAATTTTAAACTATGATGTCCGCTGGCGGCCATCTTGGATATAGCGCGGATCCGAAAACAACTTTTTTGCAGAGGACCATGTAAGGACTATTATGGCCAAGTTTGGTGTCAATTGACCATGTAGTTTCAGAGGAGAAGATCTTTGAAAGTATTTTCCCATAGGGTCCAATGATAAAACTATGATCCCCGCTGGCGGCCATCTTGGATATAGCCCGGATCTGAAAATCATTTTTTTTTAAGGGGACCATCTAAGGACTATTATGGCCAAGTTTGGTTTCAATTGGCCATGTAGTTTCAGAGGAGGTTTCAATTGGCCATGTAGTTTCAGAGGAGAAGGTCTTTGAAAGTATTTTCCCATTGGGTCCAATGTTAAAACTATGATCCCCGCTGGCGGCCATCTAAGATATATCGCGGATCTGAAAAACAACTTTTTTGCAGGGGACCATCTAAGGACTATTGTGGCTAAGTTTGGTTTCAATCGGCCCAGTAGTTTCAGAGGAGAAGATCTTTGAAAGTGTTTTCCCATAGGGTCCAATGTTAAAACTATGATCCCCGATGGCGGCCATCTTGGATATAGCCTGGGTCTGAAAAACAAAAGTTTTTTGAAGGGGACCATCTAAGGACTATTGTGGCCTAGTTTGGTTTCAATTGGCATAGTAGTTTCATAAGAGAAGACCTTTGAAAGTATTTTCCCATAGGGTCCAATGTTAAAACTATGATTCCGCTGGTGGCCATCTTGGATATTGCGCGGATCTGAAAAACAACTTTTTTGCAGGGGACCATCTAAGGACTATTGTGGCTAAGTTTGGTTTCAATTGGCCCAGTAGTTTCAGAGGAGAAGATCTTTGAAAGTATTTTCCCATAGGGTCCAATGTTAAACTATGATGTCCGCTGGCGACCATCTTGGATATAGCGCGGATCCGAAAACAACTTTTTTGCAGGGGACCATGTAAGGACTATTATGGCCAAGTTTGGTTTCAATTGACCATGTAGTTTCAGAGGAGAAGATCTTTGAAAGTATTTTCCCATAGGGGCCAATGATAAAACTATGATCCCCGCTGGCGGCCATCTTGGATATAGCGCGGATCTGAAAAACAACTTTTTTGCAGAGGACAATCTAAGGACTATTGTGGCTAAGTTTGGTTTCAATTGGCCATGTAGTTTCAGAAGAGAAGATCTTTGAATTAAAAGTTTACGCCGGACGGACGGACGGACGACAGACTAAAAGTGATGGCAAAAGCTCACCCTGGCTATAGCCAGGTGAGCTAAAACGTTAAGTGTTTCAAAAATGTTCATTATATCCTTGCCAAGAAGTTTGATATGTTGCGAAGTACAAAAATCATCAAATTTAGCATAGAAAAGGTATGGAAAGAATGATTTTGAAACAGCGGTATAAGCTAAGTCTATAAAAATGACAAAAAAAAATTCAGTGTTTTGTAAATTTAACATCATAACATCCTTTCGAAGGAGTTTTATAATTTGCGAAGCAAAAACTTGATGAATTTTAGCATTCAAAAGGTATGCAAGTAAAATTTTTAGTCTGCGATGTAAACTAGCTCTAAAAAAATGAAAAAAAAGTTTAGTATTTTGAAATTTCACATCATTATATCCTTGCGAAGGAGTGTGATATGTTGCAAAATAAAAAAATCTCAAATCTAACATAGTTTAGGTATGCTTTGCTTTAAAAATCTTACTTTTCATACATATTCTATGTTAAATTTGAAGATTTTTTTTATTTCACAATATATCAATCTCCTTCACAAGGATATAATGATGTGAAATTTTCAAAACACGTAACTTTTTTTGTCATTTTAAAGAGCTAGTTTACATCGAAGACTAAAAATTTTACTTTTCATACCTTTTCAATGCTAAAATTCATCAAGTTTTCGCTTCGCGAATTATAAAAATCCTTCGAAAGGATATTATGATGTTAAATTTTCAAAACACTGAATTTTTTTTTTGTCATTTTTATAGACTTAGTTTAAACCGCTGTTTCAAAATCTTACTTTTCATACCTTTTCTATGCTTAATTTGATGATTTTTTTTGTATTTTGCAACATATCAAACTCTTCGCAAGGATATAATGAAGTAAAATTTTCAAAACACTTAACTTTTTTGACATTGTTAAAGAGTTAGTATAAACCGTTGACTAAAAATTTTACTTTTCATATCTTTTAAATGCTAAAATTCATGACATTTTTGGTTTGCGAATTATAAAACTCCTCTCAAAGGATACTATGGTGTAAAATTTTCAAAACACTGATTTTTTTTCGTCATTTTTATAGACTTAGTTTAAACCGCTGTTTCAAAATCTTACTTTTCATACCTTTTCTATGCTAAATTTGATGATTTTTGTATTTCGCAACATATCAAACTTCTTCGCAAGGATATAATAAAGTAAAATTTTCAAAACACTTATAGTCCATTGTGTATGACCTTACCGGTCTACTTGTTGCTATTGTGTAACCAATTTAACAATTTGATTATTCTGTTCACATTATATTTTGACCAATTGGTATAGCGATACTTCAACATATATTGGAAAAAGTTTTTGGTGGATTGCTATTGTTAACTAATCAACACACTCAGTGTCCTTTTGAATTGAAAATAAAAATCTGTGCTCTATAGATGAGTTAAATTGAATATTCTTTTTAAACTAAGTCTAAAACGGCGATATTTCACAATTTTTACCTGGTGAAGGTGAATATAGACAGTCGAGATCGAATTCTCTCAGGACCCGCTAATCTGATATCCATTCGCACCTAAATTTGTCAAAGGTACAACTCTATTTGATAATTAATTTATAATATCAAAGTATATGAAATAAATAAAAGATACGAAATTTGAATGAAAAAGAGTGAAATATAAGCGATAAACAGAAAAAAAAACGATTCTGATTGGTTTCATTAAACCCTGAATACCGTTTTCCGTTTCTGATTGGACGAATATGGCACGCGATAGTAACAAAAATGCGGTATACCTAGTATTTCGAACGGAAACTAGGGGTTTTCGTGCGAAATACTAGGTATACCGCACATTAACTATGGGTTTCCGATCGGTACACATAGTTTTCGACGAAAACCCTAGTTTTCGATTGAAATTGAACGGAAACTAGGAGTTTGCGACGGAAACCCATAGTTTCCGATCGGTATCGTTAATTCGAGTTTAAAGCGAAAACGCTATTCATAGTTTTAGCCAATGAGAAACGAGAAACGGAAATCGCTTTTTGATATTTAACGTTCGTCCAATCAGAAACGGAAAACAGTATTCAGGGTTTAATTAAACCAATCAAAATCGTTTTTTACTGTTTATCGCTTATATTTCTCTCTTTTTTATTCAAATTTCGTATATTTTATTTATCTTATATATTTTGATATTATAAATTAATTATCAAATAGAGTTGTACCTTTGAAAAATTTAGGTGCGAATGGATATCAGATTAGCGGGTCCTGAGATAATTCGATCTCGACTGTCTATATTCACCCCCGGTATTCACCTTCACTAGGTAAAAGTTGTGAAATATCGCCGTTTTAGACTTAGTTTAAAAAGAAAATTCAATTTAACTAATCTCTAGAGCAAAGATTTTTAACTTAATATAACTGGATGTGTACTCTGTTTCGAAATTAAAAAAAAAATCATGAAATTTGGTATGAAAAATAAATAATTTGATAAGCAGGAAAAAAAAAACAAGCAAAAACTCGGTCTTATAAATGATCAAAACAATTCATAAATTTAAAACTTTTACTTCATCATATCCTTTCCAAGGAGTTTTATAATTTGGAAGTTAAAAATTTCATGAATTTTAGCATTTAAGAGGAATGAAAAGTATAATTTTAAGTTTACGGTTTAAACTTACTCTTTAAAAATGACAAAAACAATAAAGTGCTTTGAAAATTTAACTTCATGATATCCTTTCAAAAGAGTTTGATATGTTGCGAAATAAAAAAAATTATGAAATTTAGCATAGAATAGACAGAAAAGTTAGATCTTTTAATCAGTGGTTTAAACTGAGTCTTTAAAAATGACAAAAACAATTCAGTGTTTTGAAAATTTGTCACCATAGTATCCTTTGAGAGGAGTTTTATAATTCCCGAACCAAAAACTTGATGAATTTTAGCATTAAAAGGATATGAAATGTAAAATTTTTAGTCGACGGTTTATACTAACTCTTTAAAAATGTCAAAAAAATTAAGTGTTTTGAAAATTTTACTTCATTATATCCTTGCGAAGAAGTTTGATATGTTGCGAAATACAAAAATCATCAAATTTAGCATAGAAAAGGTATGAAAAGTAAGATTTTGAAACAGCGGTTTAAACTAAGTCTATCAAAATGACGAAAAAAATTCAGTGTATTGAAAATTTTACACCAGAGTATCCTTTGAGAGGAGTTTTATAATTCACAAACCAAAAACTTGATGAATCTTAGCATTAAAAAGATATGAAATGTAAAATTTTTAGTCGACGGTTTATACTAAGTCTTTAAAAATGTCAAAAAAGTTAATTGTTTTGAAAATTTTGCTTCATTATATCCTTGCGAAGAAGTTTGATATGTTGAGATATACAAAAATCATCAAATTTAGCATAGAAAAGGTATGAAAAGTAAGATTTTGAAACAGCGGTTTAAACTAAGTCTATAGAAATGACCAAAAAAAATTCAGTGTTTTGAAAATTTAACATCATAATATCCTTTCAAAGGAGTTTTATAATTCGCGAAGCAAAAACTTGATGAATTTTAGCATTAAAAAGATATGAAAAATAAAATTTTATGTAGACGGTTTATACTAACTCTTTAAAAATGTCAAAAAAAGTTTAGTGTTTTGAAAATTTTACTTCATTATATCCTTGCGGAGAAGTTTGATATGATGCGAAATACAAAAATCATCAAATTTAGCATAGAAAAGGTATGAAAAGTAAGATTTTGAAACAGCGGTTTAAACTAAGTCTATAGAAATGACCAAAAAAATTCAGTGTTTTGAAAATTTAACATCATAATATCCTTTCAAATGAGTTTTATAATTCGTGAAGCAAAAACTTGATGAATTTTAGCATTAAAAAGATATGAAAAGTAAAATTTTATGTAGACGGTTTATACTAACTCTTTCAAAATGTCAAAAAAAGTTAAGTGTTTTGAAACTTTTACTTCATTATATCCTTGCCAAGAAGTTTGATTTGTTGCGAAAATACAAAAATCATTAAAGTTAGCATAGAAAAGGTATGAAAAGTAAGATTTTGAAACAGCAGTTTAAACTTGGTCTATAAAAACAACAACAAAAAATTCAGTGTTTTGAAAATTTAACATCATAATATCCTTTCGAAGGAGTTTTATAATTCACGAAGCAAAAACTTGATGAATTTTAGCAATAAAAAGGTATGAAAAGTAAGATTTTTAGTCTACGATGTAACTCTTTAAAAATGACAAAAAAAGTTACGTGTTTTGAAAATTTCACATCATTATATCCTTGTGAAGGAGATTGATATATTGTGAAATAAAAAAATCTTCAAATTTAACATAGAATATGTATGAAAAGTAAGATTTTCAAAGCAAAGCAAACCTATACTATGTTAAATTTGAAGATTTTTTTATTTCGCAACTATCAAGCTCCTTCGCAAGGATATAATGATGTGAAATTTTCAAAACACTTAACTTTTTTTGTCATTTTTCAAGAGCTAGTTTACATCGCAGACTAAAAATTTTACTTGCATACCTTTTTAATGCTAAAATTCATCAAGTTTTTGCTTCGCGAATTATAAAACTCCTTCGAAAGGATATTATGGTGTAAAATTTTCAAAACACTGAATTTTTTTGGTCATTTTTATAGGCTAAGCTTAAACCCCTGTTTCAAAATCTTACTTTTCATACCTTTTCTATTGTAAATTTGATGATTTTTGTATTTCGCAACATATCAAACTTCTTCGCAAGGATAAAATGAAGTAAAATTTTCAAAACACTTAACCTTTTTTAACATTTTTAAAGAGTTAGTATAAACCGTAGACTAAAAATTTTACTTTTCATATCTTTTTAATGCTAAAATTCATCAAGTTTTTGCTTCGCGAATTATCAAAACTACTTCGAAAGGATATTATGATGTTAAATTTTCAAAACACTGAATTGTTTTTGTCATTTTTATAGACTTAGTTTAAACCGCTGTTTCAAAATCTTACTTTCCATACCTTTTCTATGCTAAATTTGATGATTTTTGTATTTCGCAACATATCAAACTTCTTCGCAAGGATATAATGAAGTAAAATTTTCAAAGCACTTAACTTTTTTGACATTGTTAAAGAGTTAGTATAAACCGTAGACTAAAAAAATTTTTTTTCATATCTTTTTAATGCTAAAATTCATCAAGTTTTTGGTTCGGGAATTATAAAACTCCTCCCAAAGGATACTATGGTGTAAAATTTTCAAAACACTGAATTGATTTTGTCATTTGTAAAGACTGTGTTTGAACCACTGATTAAAAAATCTAACTTTTCTGTCTATTCTATGCTAAATTTCATAATTTTTTTTTATTTCGCAACATATCAAACTCTTTCGAAAGGATATCATGAAGTAAAATTTTCAAACACTTTATTGTTTTTTTTCATTTTTATAGAGTAAGTTTAAACCGTAAACTTAAAATCATTTTTTTCATTCCTCTTAAATGCTAGAATTCATGAAATTTCTAACTTCCAAATTATATAACTCCTTGGAAAGGATATGATGAAGTAAAAGTTTTATTTAAATTCCTGAATTGTTTTGATCATTTATAAGACCGAGTTTTGGCGGTTTTTTTGACTGCTTATCAAATTATTTATTTTTCATACAAAATCTCATAATTTTTTTTTTAAATTTCGAAACACAGTACACCTCCAGTTATATGAAAATAAAAATCTTTGCTATTTAGATTAGTTAAATTGAATATTAGATTAGTTGAATTGAATATTCTTTTTAAACTAAGTCTAAAGCGGCAATATTTCACAACTTTTAACTGGTGAAGATGAATTCAGACAGTCGAGATCGAATCCACTCAGGACTCGCGAATCTGATATCCATTCGCAACTAAATGTGTCACAGGTACAACTCTATTTGATTATTAATTTATAATATCAAAATATATACAATAAATAAAAGATAAGAAATTTGAATAAAAAAGAGAGAAATATAAGCGATAAACAGAAAAAACGATTTTGATTGGTTATATTAAATCCTGAATACCGTTTTCCGTTTCTGATTGGACGAACGTTAAATATCAAATAGCGATTTTCGTTTCTCGTTTCTCATTGGCTAAAACTATGAATAGCGTTTTCGCTTTAAACTCGAATTAACGATACCGATCGGAAACTATGGGTTAAACCCATAGTTTCCGTTCAATTTCAATCGAAAACTAGGGTTTTCGCCGAAAACTATGTATACCGATCGGAAATCCATGGTTAACGTGCGGTATGCCTAGTATTTCGCACGAAAACCCCTAGTTTCCGTTCGAAATACCAGATATAGCGCATTTTTGTTACTATCGCGTGCCATAGACGAACGTTCAAATAGCGATTTCCGTTTCTCGTTTCTCATTGGCTAAAACTATGAATAGCGTTTTCGCTTTAAACTCGAATTAACGATACCGATCGGAAACTATGGGTTTCCGTCGCAAACCCCTAGTTTCCGTTCAATTTCAATCGAAAACTAGGGTTTTCGTCGAAAACTATGTATACCGATCTTAAACCCATACTTAACGTGCGGTATACCTAGTATTTCGCACGAAAACCCCTAGTTTCCGTTCGAAATACTACGTATACCGCATTTTTGTTACTATCAAGTGCCATAAACCATTGTCAAATTCACAATGCTAAGAAACTCTTTGATTGAAAATCTGGCTTGGTTACCAGAGGTTTGTAACATAGATCTTGAACTTTTAACTTGTGGTAACCCAGAGTTAACCGATGCCCAAAATGAATATATATTTAAGCTCGTATACGAATATATCAAAAAGTCGGAGAGATTTCTTGTTGTTTGATCACCACATACACCACCAAAACTAACAATCATATTGTTTCTATCATTATCTAATAATCATTGTAGTTTATTTATTATTATTTTTTATTATTCTTATGAAAAAACATTGCTATTTATTTGTTATTATATGTATAAGCATGCTCTAATATATTATTGTAAAAAATTGTATATGCGGGAGAAGACTTCATAAGTTTGTTTAACTTGTGTCTTATCCCTTTTGTCATTATATGAGCAAATAAAATAAGTTTAACCTAATAAACCATTGTCATTGACAAGTCGTAGACAGTTAAAAGAAATGATCATCCCGAAGTAAAGAAAGAATCTTGAATCAGTGTTCGGACCTAAACTACAAATTTTCCCATAAGGGACTGATATCTATTAAAGAGCTTTTTTAATGATCGTATGAGACGGAATTTTTTTTGAAGCCTTGATTAATAAGGCGATCACGGAGATAACTATTCTAATGAGAAAGTATGTAAAATTTGTTCTAGCTCTCACGTAACGAATAGGATGTGAAACACATACTCCGTAAACAGGTGACGCTAGAATATTACTAGCCAATACCATTGTCATCTTAAATATTGAGCAAAACGAATTTTATGAAGCTTTTTTATATGGAGGGGGGGGGGGTAAAAATATCAGTTCTTTAATATTGAAAAAAAAAAATTATTAATCACAACCATAAATTATTTTTTCAAAACCATTAGTATTCATGAATGGTCAAAATAAAATTTGCATGGGTAGGAGGTAGGCGTGGTATGACCTTATCTTATCCGATAGCAATAAATGGTCAAAGTTATTCATCGCAACTATTAACACGACCATGAAATGTGCGAGCATGGGGTCAGGATGACCTTTAATGATCTAACTTGAACACTGATAGCCATAGAAACTAATAGTTATTATTATTATATAGCATTCGTAAAATTACTAATCCTAAATTGCCATTTTATGACCACCCAATCCCATAGATAACCATAATTATAATTCTTCATCACAAGAATTTACAAAGCCATGAGATACAATGTATGCAATCAGGGGTCAGAATGACAATTAATGCCCCAAGTTGACTACAGAAAAACATAAATGATCAAAATTTTTCATTGCAACTATTACTACAGCTATGACATTTGCATGAATGAGGGATAGAATGACATTTAATGACCTAACCTGATCGAAGGTAGCAATTAATGGTCAAAATTGTTCATCGCAACTATTAAAACAGCCATGAAATTTGCAAGCATAGAGTTCAGAATGACATTACATGATCAACCTTATCACAAATAGTCATTAATTGTCAAAATATTATTTGTCGCAATTATTTTAATAGCCATGAAATTTGCAGGCATCGGGTTAGAAAGAATTTTTGTTACCAAACTAACCCACAAATTACAATATTGATCAGAATTAGTCATCAGCTATGAAATTTGCATGAAAGGGGTCAAATGACATTTTATAAGCTAATTTACCTACAGATTACCATAAAGGAACATATTTTTTATTGTAAATATGCAAATATGACATATATATGAGCCAACCAACTTACAGATAACCATTTATGGCCATTATTATACATCACGACTATCATTACATCAAACAAATTTGGCCTATATTTTCACTATTTTCATTATTAGTCATAATTATCAATTATTTTGGTCATTATTTTCCTGTTCGTTTTACGGTGACCATACTACCATAAGACGTAAGCCATTTCAATGTTCCTTAATGCAGTGCATTTTTTTTTTCAATTTGACTCCCCTGTGTTTTCTTGTTTTGAAATTTAAGTTTTTAAGTCTTACAAACCATTTTTTCTCTTCCTCTAAAAATTTGAAAAATTAAAAAAATAAATTAATAATTATAGAACCTCAAAACGAAGGTTTCTCCAAGTACATCCCTCTAGATAAGGATCTATAGAAATCCAAAAGTTTTGAAATATTTTTTTTCTAATTTCATGATCAGATCACGATTGACAACCGTTGTGTACTTTCACTTTCGTTGGAGTACAGTCATTTGTATACATTATCTGAAAATTAAGATCAACAGAGCTTCGTTTTTTTTAAATATGGGAGTTGTTTCATCGAAGATTTATTTCGCAATTCCGGAAGTCACAGGTCACACGCTGTAAGGTAGCATGAAAAAAATCGAAACCAGAACTTGTAGTTTTAATTGACTTTTAAATCTTATACGACAACGTATCCAGAATTGTGCGTTTGTTAATTGAACATTTATACTAGTGTCCCTTCAAGTATGAAACATACTTTTAATTTAAGATGTGCCTATTTAAACCTTTTATTTTGTCCCATTGAATGTGCTCACTCTAAAGTCTTTAAAAATCAAATACACCATCATAGTTAGTGATGATTTTCAAAAGCCGAACTGAACGTCCTATTGACACTTCTTAGTAGCAAATTCTAGTAAATAAGTTTTAATATAGTTTTATGTAAATAAATGTTTGAATTAAGGTAGTAGACCTAGGTTAAGGGAGATAACTCTTTAAATCAGTCACATTCTTTTTAAGCGTTTATGTAAAAAAGAATAAAAATCATCTCTGTTACTAAGAAGCTTAGAATATTCTTATGTAAATGGTCTAAAGAAACATACACGTGATTTTTAAGAGTTATGTCCCTTAACCTCGGTCTACCTCCCTAAGATAATCTGACAGAGCAAACAAGGTTGAGATCTGTTATATTAAAAGCAAAGTAAAGTAAGTGAGAACCACACCGTCGGTCTAAAACGAACAATACAGGGACAATGGTAACTTGGGAAACACCAAGAAACAAGGACACCACATGAGTACGGGATGGAAATGAAAAATTAAGACACATACATATCAACAATACAGACCCAATAACCATAGGCTCCCAGGAGCCTGTATCGCTCATCTGGCTTTCAATTGCCACAATCAAGGTAACATTGTAAGTAATACAGTTGATCTTCAGTCTCTCACACTGCTAGTGCTTTAGTTTTGTGGCGTTTTTGTTCATTTTTGTTTGTTTGTTATGTCTTTGTCATACTTTCTCAATTCGTGTTGCTGTGATTTTGGATTTATGATTTTAGAATTTCCCCTTTCCTCGTTCTTGCTTCGGTATTCGTTTGCCGATGCACTTTCATAGCCCGAACACCTTCTTCTTGCTAAGGACCACTTTGACACCAGTTTTGAAGTCGAGACGTCATTTGGTAGACAGCAGTCAACGAACAATTTTCAACATCGGTTTTGAAGTCGCAACATCAATATCTATTTGGAGACCAAAATTTCATTAAAATAGGACAATGGTGAATTTCTCCGTATTTTTTGGCAGTCAGAAAAAATTTTCAACATCAGTCTTGAAGATACGACACCAATACCTATTTGGAAATCAAATTTCATTGAGATCGGACAACATTGAATTTTCCCGACTTTTTGCAGCCATTTGAAAATGGCAGTCAAGAAACAATTTTCAACACTGGTTTTGAAGTAGTGACATTAATAACCACTTGCATACCATATCTAATTGAAATCAGAAAATGTTGAATTTTCCCGTCTTTTTTTGGCGGCCATTTTAAAAATGGCAGTCAACAAATAAATTTTAACATCGGTTGCGACATCAATACCCTTTTTGGAAACCAAATTGCATTGAAATCGGACAATGTTTAACGAAGGATTAACTCCCACCATCGTAGTTTTGTCCTTAGATATATTTGATATTACTGATTATTAGGATTTCGTTTGGTTTTATGCATTTAAACATTTTTTAAATAATGAATTTCCTTCGGGTTCTAGTGCTGCTGATGAGGAATAAATTTCCGAAATGGCCATATAGCTCATTCAAATTATTGCAGTTGGAGTAAACATATGTGTTATGGTCTCATCTTCATTTACGCCATATTCTTGTGTAAAATGTTGAATTCCAGCCATTTTGGCGGCCATTTTAAAAATGGCGGTCGACGAAAAATTTTTAACACCAATTTTGAAATCGCAACATCAGTATCTATTTGGAAATCAAATTTCATTGAAATGGGACAATGTTGAATTTTCCCTTCTTTTTGGTGGCTATTTTGAAAATGGCGGTCAACGAACAATTTTCAACACCTGTTTTGAAGTCGCCACAGCATGGCAAACATTTCATCAATTTACACTTAACCTTCAGCTTTTATAGTTATGAAATAAAAGACAAAAAAATACGAAAATTTTAAAAATTTGGTGAAAAAAGGGAAATAACTCCTACAAGGGTTTATGAATTTTCTTTAAAATTTAAGGGTGGGTAGATCTTGATATGCTGAACATTTTTGCATTCACATTTGACCTCTATATGTTACACTTTTTGAAATAAAAAATGCAAAAATTTTGAAATTTTTCGAAAAAGGGCTATAACTCCGAGATGGGTCTTCAGATTTTCTTCAAAATTGCACGATAGGAGCATGCTGATCATTTTTAAATTGTCAGATTTTTTATATCTGTAACGGTTTTCGAATTAAAGCCAAAAACTTCAATTTACCCCTATGCTCTATTTTTAGCAATGGCGGCCGTTGTTTGACCAGCCAACTAAGCGAACACAATTTTGAGAAGCCATATCCTGGTGATGATTCAAGTCAATTTTGGTTACATTTGGCCCAGCGGTTTCAGAGGAGAAGATTTTTGAAATTGTTGATGGACGGATGACCGACGCATATTCATGACAAAAATTCACATGGCCTTTTAGGCCAGATGAGCTAAAAACCATGGTTGAGATCAGGCGCACCGGTAGAGCAAGTATCCCCTACTTCTTTTAAGACACTCGCTGTGTTGGGTAGAAAAGTCAAATCCCGTAGAGTTAAAGCAAAATTGAGCTGTAAAGGAAAGAAATGTTGTCATTTGGGAAACAGATATCCCATAGCGGTCCACAAGACCGTGATGTCGACAATTAAACTTCTGCAGTGATGACCTCCAAATTATGGGTAACATACCCTTGCTTAAGTAACCTATTTGTTAGCAACCGGGATCTATCAAAGTACTCACTGTATTGAAACATATTTGACAATGATAAAAAAAAGATAGATAATAGTTTGATATAAACACACAAAACCAAAGCACCAACAGTGTGAACTCCCACAGATACCACCGGGATTGTATCAGGTTTCTCCGAAGGGTACACCTGGGCTGTTTCACATGTGACATCCGTCACACTTTACATGAAAAGTCTGGTGTCATGCAAAATCAGTATGTGTCACTCCAGTAATATCTCAGGTTCATTGAAATGTGTCCATTTTAATTTGTGATATAGACATATTGTAACGATCATTCAAATCGTGATGAAGGCCATAAGAATTTTTGAGTGACAATAGTAACAGTGATTGAACATAACCCTGCCTAAGTAGTTTTTGAGAGAGTAATCTAGCTCTGTTGACGAAATCGACGTACGCATTACATGCACGACAAAAGCGAATGAGCCGTGAAATGCATACTTCGTATGCTCGAGATTTGGGTATATTGGTACACAAAAATGGTAAGTTCACAATTTGAAAGTCGAAATATTACACGTTTGTCATAAAATTTGGATTGTAAGTGTCCCGAGTTGTCAATATAAAGGTAAAGGTCTGGGTATAATACTGATGTTGGTGTATCAGTTGTCTGTTTAATACTTAACTGTCCAGTTCATTTTGGTAAATAAAAAAGAGAGTACCCTTAAATTGAGGATTGTTTTAAAGATAAATCATCATCTATGTAACGGAGACTGATATTAAAGAACCTGGCTAGATTTTTCCCCTTCATCTGAACTAGCCCTTGTAAGAAAACAATTGATCGCTTAAAAACATTTGAAATTAGTGATACTGATCAAGTAAACTATAAATTTTCCCATTTCAAAATAGTCATTTGATGTTATATAATTCTACAAATCTCTGGAATTTATATATATATATATATATATATATATATATATATATATATGGTGTAGCGCAAGAACCGAATTCCCCAAAACTTCATGTTGCAGGCTGTTAATATTAGATTAGTATAATTTTCCAGAAGAACTGTTTCTGCTTTTGAAGTTATTTGAATATTTGCAATAGCTAAAATTACACTAGCAGATATGATCTTGTTTGGCCATTTTGATCTTATCACAATCCTGACAGGCTTAACATAATTTTGTTAAGACAGTGAAAGATTTTAAGTTGGTTTTCTGGATAATTGATTTCAAAGACGATCAAGACGTGTTAAGTCAGTTTAAATTAAACAAGCTCCACTTAATAATTGCGTTCAGGAACGGTCAAGACGAATTACGTTTGTTTAGATCAAACAAGATCCCGATTTGATCTTAACAAACTTAACACATCTTGATCGCCCTTCAAAGTGGTTATCTTGTTTGATCTTGATAAACTGAACAGGTCTTTTTCGTCTTTGAAAGCAATTATCTTTAAATACGACTGAATATCTTACACAGTCTTAACAAAATTGTGTTAAGCTTGTCAAGATCGTTATAAGATCAAAATAGCCAAACACGATCATAACATATCTTCTAGTGTATTATTTTCAAAACACACAACAAATTTTCTTGGTATAAATGTTCAATTGTTATGTTCTGTTCGGACAATATGGACTACAGTATGATTGCTATATATTTGGATTATATGGCTACAGAAAATGCGACAATTTTTTTTCCAAAAAGGGCTATTTTGTCTTATTCGTTTAATATGGGCTAAAACAAATGGACTGAAAAATCTTACTTCGCATGTACTGCTTTGGTAATATGTACCGAACCAAATGTGGTGGCTATAAGAAACATCTGTTATCCTTTTCCAATAACTAAATACCGAAGTTACTGTGAATTTAATTTCTGCATTTGATTCTTTTGACATTAACAAATGAAGCAAGTATGAATAATCTGTGTGTTCTTTTTGGGCAGTATGGATTAGAGCAAATGTACCTTATATTACAAATCTCTTATGACAAGTACTTTTTGAGCATTATGGACTAACACAATTGTGACGTGAACGAAAAATTTAAATTATCAGGATATACTTTAGTAGTATCGATAAAAGGTGTTTTTTTTCGAATAACACGGAAACTGCTTAGCCAACACAACTTTATTTTCAATTCTTACTCATATTTCCAATTCCCACTGGAAGCGAAATTGCAATTATCGTGCACTTTTTCTTTCTGTCGCGTGCCGTAATTAATGGATAGTTGTATGATGTGTAGCATTTTCGAAAATCTTAGAGGTAGAAATAAATGACCTTAGGATTAGTGTTTTGCTCTTGCTTTAACGCGCAATTCTCTATCTATTCTGACAAATATTTCAAATCGGTCGTATTTATATCTATCAGTTAAAAAACTAAAATAAAAAGAAAATACGTCAAACATGAAGTTATAAAATAATTAAATTATTGTTGTATGGAAACAAAAAAAAATCCTAAAGTTTTAAAACTATCTGTACAATGTAAATATAAAAACAATAGTAAGTAAATAAATAAATTAAAGCCCTTGCTATTGTAAAGTGCTTAAGGAAAAGGCGGTGTAGTATTGTGGAGAATATATAATTTTATTAAACGTGATATAGCTGTTCAAATAAAAGATTGTGCATACTCCGAAACAAGTTGATAATTAGACAATAATTTTAATAGCAAAAAACCATATGGAGGATAGAATGATTGGTACACAAGGATGAAAGTCTAGTCGTTTATTTTTAATCAGTCAATTTTAATAAAATTTTGAAAGTAATCTGCAAATGAGTAAAGTGTATATCACATAAGTTATTTCCACAAAGCACATCATCTAGCATTAGCAAATGTATAAATTAAACAAAACAACTTTATCACACAGCGCTTATACATTGCAAAACGGTGAAAAATATAAACTTTCTGTGTTCATATAACTAAATACCGAAGTTACATGTCAATTTTTAAATGTGATTAGCAAAGAAGCTTAAAGAAAATAGTAATGAAAACTGGAGCAGTGATGAATATTTATTAGCGCTGATGCACATCAAACCTAATTGATTTCAGTACGCAATAAAGCAATTTTGTGATTAACTTTGCATGCATTAGTAATAGTTACATTGATACCAAAAACGTAAATTGAATTTAAGAATTGTTGAAGAAACTGCATATTGTGATAGACAAAATGTGTTGTGCTGACTAATGCCTCGTTCTTGAAACAAGCTAACAAATATAAATATATGAAAGACCTTACAGAGAACCGATAACCTATAAGTCATAATTGTAACAATAAAATCAGTTAAGAACAATGCTTTGAGATACTCCTTTTCTTTTCATGAAATATTGAAAATTTTCAAATGATCTGTTTTCGGGTCAGCGCAGAAGTGCTTGGCTGGTGAACATTCTCGGAGCGTACATATGACATCCCACTAGCAGAGACGTCGACGTAGTGGTAATGAAACAAATAATTACTTCAGCTGCAGTTACACATTGTTCCACAGATGACAATTTCGCCAGCTTCATTTTATATCAAAGGCTAAAATATCGGAAGATAAAAGATTAACCTCGACAGGTTTTAAAAAGAACAAACAAGTTTAAGTCGAAAATAAACACCTAAATCAGATAAGAATAGAGCTTGGCACCAGGGATATAATTGAAAATCTCAGACACCCTTGGGTAAGATTTCAATCATCTCGGTCTCAGCAAGCTTCATCCCAGACCGGAATTCTTACCCTTGGGTGTCTGAGGTTCTCCTGTCTTGCACTTCGAATGGTGTAAGATTCTTCATTTCTTCTGTTATGCTACCATTTAATAGAGCAGGACATAATTACCATTCTGGAGCAATTGATCTCCCTCTTAGTATCAACAGAGTTCACACTGTGAGTGCCTTGGTTTTGAGAGTTGTGATTTCTATTTCTGTGCATTGTATCTGTCTATATCGCCATTGTTTCCTGTGTCTAACGTTATTATTTTCTGTGTCGAATGTCATTTTTTTGTGTCCTCATTTTTACCATGTTTTTGGACTTCGATTTTTGTAAATTCCAATCCTTTCTTCATTCGATATTTTAAATTAAAGCCATTGCTTCTGTAACAACTAGTGGTTGCATGCTCAGGCATCTTTACAACTCTTTTTCTTACGAAGAAGCACTCTATTTCAATTAATTACTCTGAAATATACCTTAACTATTACATAATTGGCACCTTTTTGAGTCAGTTAGGGTCTCGATCACTTTAGAAGCCTCCAAAACTCGAGATGCAAAATGTAGAACTACTAAAACGCATATCCCTATTATGTTTTGCATGTCCTTAATTTCGATCATTTTCCGGGTATATGTAAATAATAGTTTACTTGTTGTAATATCCTACTCAGTTCAGCAAAACAAAAAACAAAAAAAACAAAAAACAAAAACAAAAAAAAAAACAACCGAGGCCTGCGACTAATACAAAGTCTTTGGTTTATTTAACATACATTTGATGTGGCTTTCTGGTACGCCAAAAGACTTGTGACGTTCAGAATATGTGATGACATTGATGAATATAGTTTTTAATCAGGCAATATAGAAAAAAAACTGATGGAAAATCATATTTAAACGAATGACATAATTAAAATAAAATCATTATGTACTAAATTCATATTTATCAAATGAGCATTTTTTAAGTAAATTTCAAACACGTCACGAAAGAAGAAAGCACATTCACTGTTCACAATGGGCACACCATATACGACCAATACACTATGAGCAAAAGAAAACTTGCGAACAACAGGGGACATTCCAATGTAATTAAAATTAGTTCTGCCAATTGTTCACTACAGCCATTGCATGGTAAATCTAGCAACATCCAATTTCACTTTCAGTTCTATGACCTTTTACATCAACCAATCAGAATCCAGTGTTCATAATTAGGAGACATTGAGCTTTATGATGAAAGTCGAGGATTTCGAATGAACTATCAAAACGGAAAGAAAAAATGGGATGTTGTTAGATCTTTCATGCAGAGACTGCAAAGACCAATTGGTAGATCTAATTTTAATTCAATTGGGGATATTCTGGATGATGACTCCAAGAAAATACTGGTATTTGCCCACGCTTTGGTTGATTGATTATTGTTTAACGTCTAGTGAGCAATATTTCAGCTATATCAAGACGAGAACAAGTTTGTTAATAAATAATCACTTTGTGGTATGGTTGATTGATTGATTAGTTAGAGTTTAACGTCCAATGAGCAATATTTCAGCTATATCAGGACGAGAACAAGTTAATCAATGCAAAAAATTGTAAGTAAGAGAAGAAAGAAATAAAGGTGGAAGGAACAACCGGGGTAACGACTTTTGATTGCCACAGGAAAATGGAAGAAATTGGTAGGGGCAGGAAATGTAGCCTTCCATACGACACCCAGTTCGTCTGCTCTCTTTAGAGAAAAATAGAAGGGGTCTTTATACTGCATGGAGCGTGGCTTTTCTCCAAACAGTTTGGCTATAATGGTTCGCGGTCAGGCTTTCCGTATAATGACCTGACTACCCCGCATAGACAGGGTATTCCCCTATCCACCAACTGGGGACGCGCCCGGCAGCTCTGTCCCTGAAAACCGAACCAGGTGCCGGGCCTCTGTTAGGAAGACTCATACTCCAAGCTCAGAGGATGCTGCGGGCCTATTCATAAGCCGGGACCGCGCACGGCGGCATTTGGGGTATGAAAAGGGTCATGGGACGGAAAATTCGGACTGCCACTGGAAAAGTCGGGTGTAATCGAAAGGGGCGAGGAATTTAGCCTTGTAGCCGATCAACTACGGACCACTCAAAAAGAGCTTGCTACAAGGGTTCTTTGACGTGCAGGAAGCGTGGGATTTCTTCCAACACGTGGACCTGAGTTTACATCCCATCCGAAAGATGGGTTGTGTATTTATTAATCCCGCACAAATCCCGGGGTTCCCTCGGGGTCAGTCCCGTTTAGAAGGGGTCATACCCCGCAAGCCAGAGATACTAGGTCCTATTTCTATACCCGGGGTTCCCTCGGGGGTCCCATGCTTTGGTCATATTTGCATTATCTACCCCGCAAAATTCAAAGTACACTCAGAGTTAGTTAAACATTGTATATTCAATCTTAATCCGATTTGAATCCGATGAAGAACAACAATAAAAGCGTTCTTCCTTTGCTTGTTTTTACTATATATTTGTAGAGACTGTCTCATGCACATTTACTCCATATCCTTTCATTCACCATTGAAAATATTTTAGCCCAGTCATTTAATTTCAGCTTCCGATATTACTCGAATTTATTGAACAGATTGGGTGTTGCTTAATTTTCTGTCTTGTAGGTAATTTGAACACGGATTATCAAGATATTATTGACCTGTGACCAGTCAGGTCAATTAAATAGAGTAATACATAGACGATGTACTTTCTCTTAATAATCCTAAATTTAAGGAGTATTTACATCAGGTCTATCCCAATGAGCTTGAAATAAAAGAAACAACTGAATTATCTACTTCAGCTTCGTACCTAGATCTTTTATTGTATATTGACGAAAATCACGGCCACCAATCGCGCTAAATCATATCCAAATGATATGATAACAACTTTCGTTCGCGGTACTACCGGGTATGTGTTGCCGGTACTTTTTCTCTGCACCTCGGACTATTATTTAAAAAAGGCAAATGTCATTCGATGTGTTCTCATGGTTCCTACCTTAACTGAAAACCACTGCAACAATTTCAGTGTGATACGGACGCTAGAACTTTTATTCTGAGATAAGCTTCGTTGAAAACACTGGGAATGGATGAAATAATGCCTCGACCTCAATGGTTTAAATACATTGATGAACTCAAGTTTAATAAATGTGTTTTTATAGGCTATAAGAACAAACATACAAGCTTTCGTTTATCTTAAAACAGTATGTTACATAAAATCTCTGAAAAATATACATACTCTGAGTTAGCGGTACCAGATATAAGTTAGTGGTATCGAATATGAGTTAGCTAACCAGTGGAAATATACACGCGAGTTACTATCATAAGATTGTTTTCGTTTGTACTATCATTCAATATTTTACGAACTCTTTTTACGCATCACCATATGCAATAAGAAAAGTCTTACGAACCTTAATTTGAAAATAGCACTTATTAAAAAGTAGTTTTTTTTAAGACAAGCCTTGTTTAACGACTTACTATTTAACTGTGCATTTCTATTTTTCGCAAAGATACGACATTTTCAGTTCCACTGTTTACATGTTTTGTCAATTTGACAATGAGAAATTGTTTAGAAATACAAATGTATAATAATTTTTAATCAATGATCGCCGTTTACTTTATGTAATGAAAATTTTATTTCAGGTTTTATTATGAGTATCTAGAGAAGGAAAAGGAAAAATTGCCACATTTCTTTTACAATACAAACAAGCGTGGCATACCTATATAACACTCTTATAATCTGTTATAAAAACACAGAGAAATAACATGGACATCGTTCATGAACTCTGGTGCGAAGTTTATACCGGTGTACTGTAGGGGTCAATTCCAGGCCTTTGATATATTTGTTTTTTGACATGAAAAACTTCGAGAAATAAGCTATACCTTATTCCTGAAATCTGAGGCGAGGTGCATTAAAACTGGTATAACACATGGAACCAATTTGTTATTTATGTTATATGTCAATAATTTGCATTTAGATATAACGCTGTCTATTTGAAAAAGAGAAATTCTATTTTATTCTCTTTTTTTGTAGGTAACTCAATTTCGTTACATTTCTGCATTTCTTGGATATTTTCTACAAAATAACTATACAAGTGGGGCAATTGCCCCGCAAGATATTGACATATTGTGTGGAAACTACCCCAAAAAAGAATAAAACTTTTTGTAAGTATTAAACCTCCAACAAAATACAGTATAGGAAATGTTAATGAATAAAAACTTCCAACCTTCCGCGGGGATATTTCCCCGCGTAGTAATCTGTGTATTGGCAGATGTAGTATCATCACGTTACAATACATTGCTGACATTGCTTAAAACCCAAGCGGGGATATCTCCCCACGATAATTGAATTGATCAACTTTTTACTTGAAAACTGAAAAATTAATTACCTAGTATATGCCATGTTGAGTCTCATTAAGACGGAACGTCAATACCGACAAAACTGGCAGTTACGATGAATTCGAAAACTATTCGGTGGGGAAATTTCGCCAGAAGGTGAACAGCTAATCATGCTTTACCCTCGACATTAAAATATAATTGCACTTATATTTAATCTGATGAAAGTTTTATCTAGTACTGCAACGGGGAAATTTCCCCGCATAATTTTTGACAAATTTTCATCGCATAAATAATTTGCTGAAAATTAAATGAGTGGAGAAATTTCCCCGCAGGAGATCTGGACAAAACTCAGCAAAATTTTGAAATGCTGAGAAAGGTCTGTGGGGAAATTTCTCCACTAGCATTAGTAGTATTTGAAAAAACAAAAGTACATGAAATTGTTCGAATACATGTAAATATATGTATATATATATTGTTATATGTCGACAATTCTGATTTAAAGTTGAATGACATAATTCTCAAAGCGCGACAGGAACAATAAATTGTCTATAGCATGTTTTACATTATCTTGAAGTTATTGAAAATATATAAACGCACAATATGACGTTCTTTGCTATATTGCAACATAACAAGGAATTGATTATAAAAAGAATTCTCGAAATTCCTAACATACATCAGCATAATACATGCATTTTGTTAGCTTTTAATTTTTTCTTAAAAATAACATGGGGTTAAAATATTCTTCTAAGCTTCTGACATGAAAATAGAATGATAAGAGTATACTGTAATAAATAACCTGAAGGATAATGATGAATTGTATATCTTTGGTTTTCTTAAATGAGAACTGAGATTATTTAATTTGTTTGTAGGTTGTATTTTGCAGATAATATATATCTTGCCATAGTTTACTTGCAATAGTCTTTCAGAAGAGATTCTTTTACCTTTAAATGTAAATTTCAGAGATACACTAACGAAAAATGAGGCTTATTAAGTGTTTGAAGTTTACAGGGCATTATGTACCATAAATAATCAATGCAAATTATTGATGATATAAAATACATGTGAACGTTTTGACAACTCAAGAACATTAGAGTTTCCCTAGAGCACCTCTTCACGTTTATCGATTTCATACATTGAATGTTATATTACAACCAACCTGTTTAATATCATTTTTAAACGAAAACAACATATTTAATGTGAAGAAATCCAAAATGTCACAATTCTTAATAAATCATCATAATGCATTTAAATCGTATATGAGAATTCTGCTACCTACTTCAATCGTATTTTAGACTAAATTTTATCACAAGTTATTTACTCCCCTAAAAAGTGATGGATGAAAACGCTAAAACTAATCAGTGTACACCTTTAGTCCCCTTACAAATCAACATCCATCAGATTTAATAAAAGTCGATTTTATAAAAGATAATAACAATATACCGAGGTTACTGTGAATTTAGTTTCTGCGTATGTGCATTTCGACAACTTATGTCTCATCAGTGCAGATTAAATCAAAACATTTGGAAATCCATGAACCGCATTATGTAAAAGCTGATCGAGAACAAATTACCAAAAGGACCTAAATAGGAAAGCCAAAATCAACTAAGGACAGAGCTATGCAAGAAGGAGATACTCCTTAGGTTTCAACAAAATGTTCTTAAATTTAGATATCGCAAATTTTCAAGTAAAATAGGTTTTTGGGCCAGCACCGAAGTACTGGCTACTGGGTTGGTGAATACCCTCGGGGACTAACATTCCACCGGCAGTGGCATCGATCCAGTGGTAACAAATAACCTGAAATTTGAATACAAAGTTTGGGTCAATAAGGTCAAAGTTTGCTCATGTTTAGCAAATTTCACATAAATTTAAATAGAATGCGCTATAATGAAAAATATATAGAGGAACAATTTTCAGAGCTTATATCAATGAGAATTTTGTATATTTTTGTAACTAGATTGTTTATGATACGATATATTGGTTACAACGAAAATGCGTATAATTGAGTAACCGTGCTCTTAATGGGTATAACTTTCAAAATTTCCGTAATAAACATTATTTAAGGAAAAAGGGAGTTAATTTGCGGCAAACGGGACTAAATATTACGTTTCATATTTTAGGCAATTAATTATGACGTAACAAAGGAAAATCTGTAAAATGACTGTCCGGTGAAATAAAACCAAACCCGTATTCGACTCTGTATTTTTTAAAAAGGGGTAATTGCATTGCCCAGCACAACAATGTCTATCTACATTAAAACGTAGAATCAATGTTAGTAAATTAATATTGTATCAATTATATCAATGTTTTGTAATTTCTCTAATAAATGTATGGACATGCAGTCACTTACTTAGATGCAGATACTTGTATTTCTTTACAGTTGGCAGAGATTAACACAAGAAGAAAGTTTCAGCACTTAATCGAGCAATGACTAGTGGTAACAAGTCAATTCTACATCACCACATGGCCATTTTTCGATAAAAGGCTTCTTCTCACGATCCAATGTAGCTGTTCCATATCTGTATACTACAATACATATTTATATTGACTTAAATCCAAGTATGGTCCCTAAAAGATGCCTCGCTCGTCCTTTCTAGGCCGCTAAAAGATGTGACAAATCAAACTGAAATGGCGAGAATAACTGAAAATACTCACTAGACTGTAAAACCCATATGGCATGCACAGCACAATACCAAAAACGAATCCAAAATCCAAATATCAATGACCTACTACTAAAATATACTGAGACATCAAACATTCTCAACATGCCGTGACATGTCATCAAGAAAAAAAATCATATAGTAGGCTGTCATGTTCTACCACAGACCGACTGACATAGCAAACATCATTGACCTACCATTACAAGATATTGAGGAAACCAAGCATGCTAACTAGACAGTAGAGCAGAGGTGAAGGACAAAAGCATTATGACCGACTGTCCTGTACTTTCCAAGACTAACTTGCGTAGTAAATATAATTGAAAATGAATTAATTGCTGAACTTAACATCTTCACCTTACTGTTAACTTGCATTCATAGACGTTAGCCATATGAAAGACTGTCATATTCTACCCAAGACCAACTGCATATCAAACATAATTGACATACGGCTAATAATTAGTAAGAAACTGCATGATTTAATCTCAAAAAATTAAAATACTAATTAGACCTTGAAATTGAGGTCAAGGACAAATAACAATAAAACACACTTTCATGCATTACCCCATACCAAGTTTCATTCCAAATATTAATGAACTACCACTTATAGTTGCCCCCCCCCCTCGCATTACATGTAATGGAAAGCTGATATATCACATAATACTTTGTACGCCTTTGTCTCGCTTTAAAAAAAGCGAGACATAAAAGACAAAGATATAAAGGGCTACGCCGAGCGCAGCATGATACGACCGCAGCATGTCGAACACTGAAATTTGAACAAGTGTAATTCAAAATGAATAAGGACACAGAAAAGAGCTTGATACAGAATTTAAATGGACACAATAAAGAGCTTGACCCAGTAATTATCTTAACACAAACTCAGGAAAATAAAAATTAGTAATTATGATTCCTTATATAGATTAGAAATGGTAAGAGGTATATCAAATTGGTCAACATATACTACTTGAATTATACTATAAAAGGATTCCAAAGCAACCAACCCCATTAAAAAATTTTAAAAGATTTTAAACATTTTGAAATTTGCAATTTCAGCCCCTTTGACCCCTTATAGCTAAGAGATGGTAAGAGATACACAGAATATTTTAACATACTACAAAAGCTTTAGAGGACTCCAAAGCAAAAGAAAAATCTAGTGAAATCTGATGAAAAACAAAGATTTCACTTATTTCGAAAAAAATGCAATTTTGGCCCCTTGATCCCTTGTAGCTCAGAAACAGAAAGAGCTACACAAAATCCGTTGGAATATTACTGAGAGCTTATATCAAGAGGAATCCAAAGAAAAAAATCCCATCGAAATCCGATGAAAAATAAAATTTTAAGTAATCAGTAAATTCTCAATTTTGGCCCCAGTCGGCCCCTCAGAGCCGTGAAAGGAAACAAGTTACCAAAAATCTAATAGCAGAGCACTATATTAATTTTTCATAGGATAAGGAATCTTTTGAAAAAAAACTTATTCAAAATTGGACTTTAAATATTATTATTTTTTTTTTTAGATCCGCCCAAATTATCTCGTGCATGCTACGTGAAATCTGTTGGCATATTACAGATCGGAAATTCCCTCAGGAACACACAAAAACAAATCCCCATCAAAATCCAATGTGATAAAGATTCTACAATCAAATATGTGAAAACACCCAATCTCGCCTCTTTTTGGCGTTTTTTTCTGAGACGGGCGGGGCCAAAAACTCCAAATTAAAACCTCTGTTTACGCGTGTGCCAAGATACATCATATTAAAATTTCAGAAAGATCCGTCCAGAAGCAAAGTTACAAATGTATGCTATCCACAGACGCGGACGACGCCAATGCAGACATCACAAACACCATACCATTATTAGACCGCAAAATTTTTGTGGTCAAATAAAAAGATAAAGAAAGTAGTAAAAATTATGTACTGATCCCACTGTGTACCAACACGTAATTAATATGGCCGGACAATTGTATGTTACCTAATTTACAAAGGTGAAATTACTCGCAATCGGCTACATCATTTACGGGTTACACATCATTGTTCCGACAGTGTTCGGTCCGACAGCCCATCGGTCCAAAAGTTTTTAATCCGACAGCCCTTTGTTTCGACAGTTCATTACTCCGACAAACCATTGTTCCCAGAATTATTACTCTGACAGACATTGGTCTGACAGATATTAATCCGACGGATCATTATTCTGACATAAGATTTTGAAAATTGAATACTTATTTGGGTATGAGCTTGACACGGGATCGATCGGTTTTTTTGTAAATACAAATGTACAACTTATTAAAGTCATATTATTGTGAGTGAAAACGGGAAACAAAAACAACGGCAGTAGAATACCGAAGCAACAAAGGGGTGAAACTCACAGAAATCGAAGTCCAAATACAGGGCAAAAAACAATGACGCTAGACACAAAAACAATGACGCCAGACAGACACAAAGCACAGAACCAGAAACCACAACATTCAGAACAAAGGCACTCACAGTGTGAACTCTAGTGAAACTGAGAGTGACATCAGGTGTTCCGGAAGGGTAAGCATGTCCTGCTCTGTTAACAGCACCCGTCACACTGTGAGTGATTCAATCCGGGAAAATGTCAAAGTCGGTAGTCAAATCCGGGAAGACGTGAATCTAGCTGAAAATGTCCAAACAAAGTAGAATACGTAGAATGGGATCAGGAAGGTTCAGGAATTACGGAAAATAATAATTTTACCAGAGACATTTAATAACGTGTGTTTTATATGTCTCTGATTTTACTAAGCGAGATTCTAGGTTTTTCGACCGTGATGGAAGCGACAGTTTTGTACTTTATCCAAACCATATAAAAAAGCATGCGATGAAAAACTATCTTTGTATGTGATACCTCAACGAAACCAGTAAAAATAATAACCAATTTAAGGAAAAACTAGAGCTGTCGCCGAATGGCAACCAATTATACCCCCGCTTACTGAACCCTTAATCAAAACGGTAAGTGCAACTTTAACTGTGTGTGAACACAATATAGGTGTGGACACAGTACATATACAAGTATGAACATGATGATATACCGCCGCGTTTTTGAACTCCCTTTCAGCATTTCGATCAGCAACTATATCTCCATGTGATGAGTAATCAGCAAATATATCTCCATGTGATGAGCCCTTGCATCATTTCTATTGATGGAAAGCAACCTTTCTGTAAAGTTTCATCAAATTTGAGGCATTTTTAATTTTCCCGCCTTTTTCAGTTTCCATTACAACAGTGGCTATTTTGAAAATTATTTGCCCAAAAACCACTTCTATGGGTGCTAGGCGACCTTCAAGTAAAGTTTATCCAATTTGAAAATTCACAGTGACTTCGGTATTTAGTTATTTGAAACACTTCAAATTTCCCTGCCTTTTTCTGTTTCATGGCAACAGCAGCCACTTTTAAAAATTCTAATTCGTTTGGGTGTATACATCTACTTATTGTTAGTTAGATTCCTTTGAATTTGTTGAAATTTTCTTGCAAATATTTGATAAACATAAACAGTTGTGTTTTAATTCGTACAGACGCACAAACGAACGAACGTACGGACGCAAAATGGGCTTTAACTGAAGGCACGCCCCTTTCCTTGATTGGACCAATGAAATCTTGTGCTGATACTTACCCTTTGGGATGGGTATAAAAGGAATATGGTGATCTTTCGAATCGATTTAATTTTGCCTGTCTACAAAGAATGCATGTTTGATCTCATCGT
>MJUU01013298.1:74342-96790 GCA_002080025.1 Modiolus philippinarum | reverse complement strand
TAAAGAATAATTTTGTTGTAATACAATAAGGGTTTAAATAAAAGGTGCGTTAGCAAATTCGTTTTTCCAACCCCACTGGGCCCACGATGAGTAAGCGGAAAAAATCACTCGGCATATTTTTTACTCCTTGTATTGTTTTAAAATTATTCGTATTAGACTTTTCTGAAAGATATACGGGAATCGTTGTCATTTTTTTATAACCCGAATATTTATTAGATAAAAAATTACGAGTGTATTTCAGGTAGGAGGGTGCATAACCGTTGTGGTAAGCAATAATGTTTGACTTTTATAATAAAAATCAGGTAAAAAAAAATACTTGCATATGATTTGACCAATCTAAAAAAAATAAAAACAAAGGTGTATGGTTTTTACGAAATACTTGACATTCAAGGGGAAATCGTATAATTATATTATCCTTTTATTAATATATTTGTTATAGAGAGAGTAACTGGTGATGAGTTATCAGACTTACTAGAAACATATAGGAATCAAAAGAATAGAACAAGAGATACACGTCAGTGCCTACGGCAGTGTTACGTATAACCCGTGTCATGTACCAAGTCTTTGTTTTACTTATAAAATGCTTAAACCGGGAGCAACGTAAAAAATGTGAGTTAAACCTACTTTTTTACTTCTGGAGTGCTTAAAGCAGAGTTTCAACCGTTGTAGAAACAAAAATCGTAAACAAGTTTTTTGGTCACATGCTCCTGGATAGTAGTTAACTATGGGAAAAAGCCGTAGGTTTTAAAAAAACGTTTTTTGAAAACCTACGGCTTTTTCCCATAGTTAACTACTGTGCGATACTAACTCGATCTGTTGTAGCTGAATTTCTAAAAACACCCTATTACATTTCAAGCGCAAGAAGTACTAGCCCTCGGTACAGCTTCCACTGCTAATTTCAACTTTTTTACAAGTTTTCTTACGATGAGTGCTTTGTGATCGTTTTTATGTTGTATTGTCTATTCGTGCTTTTGTCGGGCAACGGATGACAGTGTTTGTAAAAGTACATTGCACGATATTTAATGCTTAGTTGACATCTCGCATCCATGATCAAAAGTAAAGAAACATGGTTGTAGCGTTGTTCAACATTTAATAAGTTAATTCCGCCCTTACTGGTACTAAAGGGGCTGTCTTTAACTTACTATGAGGTAGGATTGTTTGTTCTATGTTGAAGGCCTCACGGTGACTTCAAGATGAAGAACAACAATAAAAGCGTTGTCCCATTTGCTAAGTGTTGCCATGTTTTTATAGGGAATTCGTCCCATGTACATTTATTTCATATCCCTTTATATGTTCATTTCAAATTTGGACAAAGAATAGAGCTTTTGCCATATTCATAATATAAAATCTAAACATAGGTTTTCTGTTTAATGACAACACTAACCTTCCTTACTAATCACATTTTTCCTACATTATCGCTTTCTCAAGTCTCATCTTTCTGTTTTTATGTATATGCATATAAATGGATCTGAGACAAGGTTTTTACAAATACGTGGTTAAAATAAGCAATTGAACAAGACTTTAATTGTTGTTTTTATCTTGAAATCGCAATGGACCTTCAACAATGAGCTTTGATCATGCCTCATCGTAAGTTCAAGACGGCCTCAAAACCAGTTTGAGCGGAATTCATTGCTTATTTTCGAACAACGCAACAATCATGGTCTTCATTATACATGGATGCAGGGTCGTCAACAAACATAAAATTGGCTGGCAAAGTGTATTTACAACCGCTGTCATCCGTTGCCTGATAAAAAGACTCGTAGAAGATAACCACAACATATAAACAACCACAGGACACCCATCGAATCAATCGCAAGACAACGTGGCATAATAAAACGGTGAGATACATGTTTATTTTATAACTTACCATATTTGTAATCAGTTAAAATCTAAAAGGGAGAGAACGTCATTTATGTTGCTTGTTAATAATACTTTTATATGCTGCAAATACAATTACGCTTAAACAAACAAACAATTTTTATTTTCATTTTGAATAACTTGTGAAGGTGTTCGATGTTTTTTAATGAATCAGTTTTGGAAATATTAAATGACAGGCAAAAATACAAATTCTAACAAAACAAAAAAAAAAACAAAAATAAGACAAACAAAAAAAAAAACAAACATTGATGTATATTTTAGTTTTAAATTTTCAAGATTCCCCCATTGCCTTCAGCAATAATAGCGAAAACCACATAACAAAACCGAAAAAAAGAAAAAGAATAATTAGAACAAAAAAAAAATTACTTAAAATTTATTTAGTAATTGTACAAATGGAAATGTACTATAAAAACTCACCCACACATTTAATTTCCTCTTATTATTTATTAATGTACAGTGGCTTATAAGTAATTATTATTTGCCTATTTCCTCGTTTCAAGGGTCACACACTTTTATAAGTGTGAAAATTATAACCAATAGAACTTTCTCCAATGCAGGGGCATTTAGATAGGAGTCATACTAGTTACCTCTCTTAATTTAAAAATACCAAAGGTGCATAATGGACAATTAATTTCGTTAACCGAAAGCATTTAGACAAATCCATCAAATTTATCTGTTTCAAATCTAGCCATCTAGACAAAGCCAACAGAGTTACAGAAACCAACTGTTTGGACAAGTTCAACATAGTTCTATGACATATATAGACTATAGAAAATGAAATAGTTGTTGTCACATGCAGAATATTAAAACATGCCATTTTCTGAACTATAAAACCTTTAACATTCTGCCGAAGTAAAACAATCCAGATATATTGTGCTATTGAATCGGTTAGCTTGACCGGTGATACAAGACCATATCACAGTGTAGCAAAGACATATTTTTTTAAAAAATCCACAATGAAATGATATAGCGTAAATGCACATGAGACAAAGTCTCTACAATTACATGGTAAGACCAATCAATGGAACAAGTAGTTTCTTTTTTTTTTCTTTTTTTTTTGTTTTGTTTGTTTTTTGTTGTTGTTCTTCATCGTTAATACACCACGAGGCCTTCAACAAAGAGCTTTACTCATTAATGAAAGGAAGATAACAGGAAACACTTACAATGGCCGAACATTACAATCACATGTCACAATCAACCAGGGAACTGCACAAGAAAAACAATAAAATGACAAAAGACAAACAAAGATAACGATAGGAACTCGGGATAGGCGGACTTGGCACCGGCACTGGCAACAGCCAGTGCTAGGGTTAAACCGGTTTATGGGTACCCAAACCTCCCCTTTCTCTATCCCGTTTCCCTATAGTATAATAAACATACAAATAAAACCCAATACAGGTAGACCACTAACTCTAAGACCACAATCTTGAAAAGGAAAGAATAGACGAAACGTAATTTAGAAAGATGGGTCGAGGAGCGCTCGCCGCTAAACTGCCGGCTAGCTCAAGGAGCCTAGTCTGCTGGTAAACACTGTCGCATACGGAATAATAATCAAATTCAAAACTTCCCGAAGGGTTTGGTAAAGAATCATCATGGATTTCAGTAGACATCGGCAGTATCAGTGAGAGGCCAGTATAATTGTAAAATCTTCAGTTCATTGGATCCAAAAGCCAATTTAACGGAATCATGAAGAATATCCGGTCAATATCCCCTATTACGTAAAGAATGTAAGTTACGTGCCAGTTTTTCTGGATTTTTTTTATATCATTTTTGACACATTTTTTTACAACATTTCCGTAAAAACGAGGGTGAGAAATGCCTTTAGTAATAAGCTGTTTCCGAGTCCTATTATACTTAGATACCAAATGTTCATATCTTCTATAAAACTTCTTAAATGTGTTTATCAATCTATGAAATCTGTAACCTTGTTCTAATATTTTGGATGTGATAGTAAGGTTACGTTCATTAAAGTCGTCAAGAATAAATCAGACGCGTGCGAATCGTACAAGCTGAGATATATACACCCCGTATGATGGTGCTGCAGGAACGTCGCCATCAAGAAAAGGGAAATTAGTAATAGTGAAATCAAAATCATCCCTTTTATCATAAATTTCAGTTTTAATTTTTCCAGAGTCAACGATAATAGTTAGATCGAGAAATGGGCAGTATTTAAAATCATTGTTTGCTTTATTAAGTTTCAGTGCTTGTGGGTACATGAGGTTGACATAGTCTAAAAACTGGGGATTATCAAAAGTAAGGATATCGTCGATATACCTGCTGTTATCACATATCTATACGCAAATTGTACCATTTTGCATATGTAATAACCGGATGAAAGTCTGATCGATATCCGTGTCCGGGGCAGATAACTGTTATCTGCCCTGTTTTGATGACGTCATCTAGCAACGTAAACAAAATATTGTTGAAGTTGAGGCTTGTTCTCGGTTTTCCGTTTAGAAGTGTTTTGAAAATGAAAAGTCTGAATGTTTGTTGGTGCCTTAATAATAAAACATCAAAGGAAAAGCTTTTTGATGCTGAAATTTTCAAACATCAGTGTGCTTCAGAGTGGCTTCAGACCGTAGGTGAACTAAGATTTCATGACACTGCAGTCTTTTGGCAAGATTTTTTCCTCTTTCAGATGAGAAAGATGCAGTTTTTGAACTATACTTGATCCGTTCTATTTAAGCATCTCCCAACAGATACATGAACCATACGTATTGCAACAATAGAAGAGAACTGGGTGGGGGGGGGTTCTGATGGTGAGGGTTTGTCAATTTGAGTTTGCCTAAATTTTGTCCATTTTAAAAGCAAAATAAATATAGAATTGTTTTCTTTTAGCTTGCAACATTCCTCCGTAAAATGTGTGATAAAAAGATTATGACATGTCTATTCCGGTATCTGCCCTGATATCAGCCCTCTACCGATATCTGCCCTCCGCTACCGCGTCGGGCAGATATCAGGTCTCTGGACTGATATCAGGGCAGATACCGGAATAGACATGTAATAATCTATACTTATCGTTGAACATTCAGATAAATTGATCACTGTTTTGTATGGTTCCATCCTGTAGTTTTTTCATAAAGCCCCGTTCGTAACAGAACAGGAAAAGATCTGCAATGAGAGGAGCACAGTTTGTACCCATGGGAATTCCAATGACCTACTGATAGACGATGTTGCCGAAACGAACAAAAATGTTGTCTAGCAAAAGATTCAGTGCATTAATCATGTCATCGCATGTCCAGGAACAATAATTTTTGTAAGTGATGTAAGAGAAGAATCCTTGCTTTTTATTACAACAAATGAATTGTAGACCAGAAAATTTGAAAGACAATTTAATAAGTTGTCCCAATTTCGATTTAATCAATTTATGTGGAAGGGTTGTATAAAGTGTAGAAAAATCATAACTGTCAAAAGACGAAACCGGTCTTTGTATTGATTTTAGTTTATCTAAACTTCAATTTTTTACACTCCAAAAGTAATTTACACCAGAGTTTTGATAAGTTTTTTCACAGTATTTTATAACTAACTCTTTAATACAGGTAAATGCACTTGTTAAATGGATGGATAAATTAGTGGTAGAACAGTTGCTTGATGCCGAAATAAAACGATGTTTGTAGTGATTTTTGTGAAGCTTAGGAACCCAGTACATAGTAGGCAAGGTGTTATCTTTAGGACTGGTGGAACTTGGAGCATATCTGTATCGCTGTAGTGCTGTTTGGTTAATGTTTTCTTGTCAAAATTAGTACGTTCGAAAGTGTCAGACTTTGCCAATTCATTTTGTTGGACATCAATACAATATTTCTTTCAAATAATTGAAACGTTGTTGGACGCTTCATCGACTGGTACAAATACATATTTATTGCTAAGATCTCTTAATTTTAACTTAATTCTGTTTATAGACAGCTTAGGCGGTAATAATTCTATCTTTGAACATGTTGAGTGCGTGTTTGTCTGCACTTTCTCGTTTGCACCATTTTAAACAATAATTGTCAACTGCGTCTTTAATAATATCAAAACATGCTTTCCAGTTTATTTTAGAAGGTGGGCGATATTTAGACCCTTTCTAAAGAATGTTCTTACTTCTTTATCATCGATGATGTTCAAGTTCCCCGTTTAAACATGTCCACATGGGTCAAAGCGATATGGTGATGTTGAACAGTCTCAGCTGCTGGGGTAATTAGCATCACAGGTTATAGAAGAGTAATTGAAAAAAAATACTTCTAGTAGGCTTTTTGTAAGAAAAGGAAAAGACAGGCATGTCCTGGTTGTCAAAATAAACGGGAACAAGTTTTTGAACATCTGGGTCCCGAAAAATGCCTGCGATGTCGATTAAATCAATTCCTTTATTTATATATTTAATTTTCAAAAATTGTTTGACATGTTTATCGCGTTTTTGAATTCTCGGATAAAGCCGATAATAGCAGAACCTATCAATAATTTTCGAACATTCATAGATTGGGCTATTTACAGACATGGTATCACATTCTAAAGAGATTTTGTAACGTTTAGATTTTATCTGCACTGAACGTTTCCAAACGTTTAGATTTTATATGCACTGATGAGACATAATTTGTCGAAATGCGCATATGCAGAAAGTAAATTCACAGTGACTTCGGTATTTAGTTATTTGTTACCACTGGGTCGATGCCACTGCTTGTGAACTGTCAGTCCCCGAGGGAATTCACCAGCCCAGTAGTCAGTACTTCGGTGCTGACCCGAAAGCCGATTATTTTTGAAACCTTACAATATCTAAAATTCTGTAAATTTTATTGAAAACTAAGGAGTATCTCCCTCATGCAAAAGCTCTGTCCTTAGCAGAGTTTGGCTTAACATTTAGATCACTTTGGTTATTTGTTCCCTATCAGTTTTTAAACATTTTTGAGTTTATGGTCTTCCAAACGTTTAGATTTTATCTGCACTGATGAGACATAATTTGTCGAAATGCGCATATGCAGAAAGTAAATTCACAGTGACTTCGGTATTTAGTTATTGTAAAGTTGATTTATAGAAATTGAGCAAATTTCAGTAAACAAGCCATGTCGCCCATTGTTTTTGAAAACGGTATACAAATATTTAACCTTTACCTAAGGTTTTTACGTTTGTTTTTTATGTTGTAATTCATTAGTCGGCCATGTGACCTGCGATGGCGTGATTTCGGAGAAGAAATACCCATGATGTTAATGGAAGCACGCTGAGAAATGTTTCCTTGACCCATGATGTTCTCGTTTAAACCTAAAGGGTAAGCTGTCTGAAGTTTTTGTATCCAAGACAATTCACATTCTCTTCTAGATCTTACAAATTCTCTCTTGGATTGGTCAGGGGATTTTTCAACAATTTCTAGTGGTTGAATTTTAATATACTTTCTGTCATGATTATAAATGGAACAATGTTGGTATATGTACGATGTAAAGTTTTTCGGGAAACGAATGCGATACACGTGCTCCTGGGTACGTCGTTGTAATGGACGACCAGTTTCACCTACGTACTGAATTCCACAGCCTGGTTTAGTTCAGGTGATCAAATAAACCAGGCTGGGTGTTTGTCAGGAGATGTCAACAGGGAATTTGATGGTAAAGTTCCTGCCATTGACATTTGATTTTACAGTATTCTCCTGGACGAGCCGAGGACAAGTGGCACATTTCCTGGCGTCGCACTTTTGAATTTTAGAAAATCCACGATTGCTCTTGTTAAACACAGAGGCTGTAGTGTATCTGGATGTTTGTATGGATTGACATAATTTAGGTATTTTCAAAGTAGTAAGCCTGACTACTGGATTTAGTGCCGAAACAGGTAGATTAGTTAGTGCCTTTGTTCTGAATGTTGTGGTTTCTGGTTCTGTGCTTTGTGTCTGTCTGGCGTCATTGTTTTTGTGTCTAACGTCATTGTTTTCTGTGTTCTCGTTTTTGTCCTGTCTTTGGACTTCGATTTTTGTGAATATCACCCCTTTGTTCCTTCGGTATTCTACTGCCGTTGTTTTAAATTAGAGTCTGAAGAGGCAATCGTGCATTTGATAGGGCGTTTTCATGAGTGTCAAAAGTATTTTATAAGGCTTAACAAATCATGACACTGCAACTCCAAATGAACGGTCATTGCCAATGCATTCTGTAACTTGTAAAAGATGCCCTTAAACACCACAATCACGGGGAATAGTTATACCAACTCCACACTGCAGTTGTGATTAAAGGGATGAAAAAAATTAATGAAAGGAAGATAACAGGAAACACTTACAATGGCCGAACATTACAATCACATGTCACAATCAACCAGGGAAATGCACAAGAAAAACAATAAAATGACAAAAGATAAACAAAGATAACGATAGGAACTCGGGATAGCCGGACTTGGCACCGGCACTGGCAACAGCCAGCGGTAGGGTTAAACCGGTTTATGGGTACCCCCAACCTCCCCTTTCTGTATCATGTTTCCATATAGTATAATAAACATACAAATAAAACCCAATACAGGTAGACCACTAACTCTAAGACCACAATCTTGAAAAGGAAAGAATAGACAAAACGTAATTTAGAAAGATGGGTCGAGGAGTGCTCGCCGCTAAACTGCCGGCTAGCTTAAGGAGCCTAGTCTGCTGGTAAAACACTGTCGCACTACGGAATAATAATCAAATTCAAAACTTCCCGAAGGGTTTGGTAAAGAATCATCATGGATTTCAGTAGACATCAGCAGTATCAGTGAGAGGCCAGTATAATTGTAAAATCTTCAGGTCATTGGATCCTCATCATACCTCATAGTAATTTCAAAACAGCTCCACCAAAGCATAGGTTTGAGCGGAATTCACTGCATTTTGACAAACAAAGCTACATTTATGTATGATCTCGTTTGCTCATGGATGCAGGATAGACAACAAACATGAAATGTCTGCCAAAGTTTTCTTACAATAGCTGTCATCCGTTGCCTGACAAAAAGATTTACAGAAGACACAAACAACAAATAAGCAACCACAAAGCTCTTATCGAGTCAATTGAAGAGAACTTTGCGTTATAAAATCATAAACTGTGGGAACTATAAAGAGGTGGCCAGAATAACATTGGGAAATTACAAAATTAAAATGCCAAAATTTGAAGGTATGTTTATAATAGTGTATTTGTTACAGTACAAATTGGAATCCAGTAGGATCCTGAATCCCTCTGGTACAAACTGGAATTCTAATTCTACTTGGACAGATCAGAATTCTGATTTGTACCGGATTTACTTCAGTACAAATTGGAATTTCAATTTCTTCTAGGACAAATTAGAATTCAAGTTTATAGTGGATTTAATCAGTACAAATTGGAATTCCAATTTCTCCTGAATTTAATCCAGTACAAATCGGAATTCTTATTTGTCCCAGTAGAAATAGAATTCCAAGTTGTACTAGGGGATTTTGGATCCTACTGGATTCCAATTTGTACTGAAACATATCCATATGCGAAATTCTATCAAACCCTGCTTAGGAGAGCCCTATTATTTTCGCAGCTTTATAATAACTATAATAACTATACAACATAAGCAAATGGCGTGATTGGTTGATGTCTATGCGCATATACTAAAGCATCAATAGAGTGTTTCTTTGTTTATGTTTCTCTAATTTTCTCAGAGGCCTGGGAAAGCCTAATTTATCAATTGTAATATTGACAACAAATACCAGCAGTGATTAAGAGGCCCATTGTCTCCATTCTTGCGCAATTTTAAAGCACCCCTCTGTCTGACCTCTCAACGGCGATGCAAAGTATGACCCCTGCCGTCCCTACCATTTATTGTCGCACATGCTTCGAAATGCGATCGGTAGTCTTGCCAATCGTTTGCATCGCTGAGGATCTTAAGTTTTTCTCTGTCTGAAGGGTTATCTGATCTATGTTGAACTTTGAGATTTCTGAGAATTTTGGGTCTAGTATCGGTATCTTCATTTTAAAATTTTTTTTAAACAAAAGCAAAAGCGTGTGATTGATTCAGCATTATATTTGATAAATTTTCATCTAGGTATATTGGGCATATGTTACAGCAAGACAAAATAATTTTGTGTCGTTTTAGTGTTTTCATGTTGCTTTTTTACAACTTAAACTATTTTGACATGACCTAAGTCTGATAATTATTAATGGAAGGCACCGATTGTGTATAACAGGAATCTTTTAATCTATTTTTAACGTAAAACTGAAGTCTCAGTTAAGTTTTTTTCTGCAGGTCACCATTTCAGTGTCTCTTCAGATCAAATTTAGTTCTTGCTTAAATGAATTTGAATGCTATTATTAATATTTTTCAGCACAATACAACACGTTATACGTGCATTTTGAGTAATATCGACAAAATCTTTAACCTCGCACAAGAATTTATAACGATATGCTGAGACACAACATGTAGAACCAAATAGAAAAGTTTTGTTTTACATTACTCCAGAAAATGTATACTGAGCAACAAAAGTTTAGCAACACATCATCAACATTTTTAAATTTAAGCAGAATTGCTTAAATGCTAATAAATTCTTATCTCTGATGAAAATGACCAATATTTGCTTTAATTCAACCCTAAAAATTGTGTCATGTAAGTGTGTACAAGGTATTCATTTAAAAAAAAATGTTCCGAAATTAACATGGACTTTTGTCCCATCGGCGATCTTCATATTTTGAAAAACAGCACATGGTCATCGTTACATTAGTGCCGATCTGTCATCCTACATGGCCACCAGCGGGCAACTTGATTTTAATATTGGACCCTATGGGAAAATGCATACAGAGAACTTCTTCTTGAAAACCACTGAATGGATTTTAATCAATCTTGGCATGAATGATGCTTATTATGTCTGACTAAGTGTTGTTATTTTGGTGCCGATCTGTCATTCAACATGGCGGCACCAAAGGAAACTTAATTTCAACATTGAACCCCATAGGAAGATGCATACAAAGAACTTCTTTTTTGAGAACCACTGTTACTTAAGTGTCGATCTGTCATCCAGCATGGCCGTCAGCGGGAACTTAATTTTAACGTTGGACCCAAAAGGAAATGCATACAATAAAATTCTTCTTGAGAACCACTGAATCGATTTAATCCAAACTTGGCATGAATGATGCTTATGAGGTGTTGACTAATTGTTGTTACTTTAGTGCCGATCTGTCATCAAACATTGCCGCCAGCGAGGAACTTAAACTCAACATTGGACCCTATGGGAAAATGCCTATTAAAAACTTCATCTTGAGAACCACTGAATAGATTTGAATCAAACTTCTCATAATGATGGTTATTAGATGTTTTCTTAGTGTTTTTACTTTGGTGTCGATCCGTCATCCAACATGGCCGCCAGCGGGAACCGAATTTCAACATTTGACCCTATGGGAAAATGCATACAAAAAACTTCTTCTTGAGAACTACTAAATGGATATGAACCAAACTTGGCATCAATGAAGCTTATGAGGTGTTGACCAAGTGTTGTTACTTTATTGCCAATCTTTAATGCAACATGGCCACCAGCGGGAAACTCAATTTTAACATTGGACTCTTTAGGAAAATACATACAAAGAACTTCTTCTTGAGAACCACTTAATGGATTTACACTGAACTTGACATGAATGATGCTTATAAGGTGCTGAGCAAGTGTTGTAACTTTGGTGCCATTCCGTAATCCAACATGGCCCCAAGCGAGGAACTTAGTTTTAACATTGGACCCTATGGGAAAATGCATACAAAGAACTTTTTCTAGTGAACTGCTGAATGGATTTTAACCAAACATGGTATCATTGATGCCTATGAGGTTTCGACGAAGTGTTGTTACTTTCGTACCGAACTGACATCCAACATCCCCCAGGCAGTGAAGTTAATTTAACACTGGACCATATGCAACAGGTTTGTTTACACAGTTAGAAAATGAGACCCTTTAACACAGAAGTTTATTTGACCATATGTATTGGCCATGGTCCAGGTGAGCGATACAGGCTATTGAGAGCCTCTTGTTCAATTTGTTTCCCTTTTGAGTCGAGTTTGCAAAAGATTAATTCAATCATTCAGAATAAATGACAGATGTTCTGCTTATGATTATGTCGAACTGAAATCCAGCTCAGCATTGTAAAATATAATCTATGAACTGAGATTTTGTAACCCAAAAAGAGACGCTTTTTTTTACACCAGTTATTCGTAAAAATTTTTGTACAGTATACGTTAAAACACAGTATTATATTTACACTATTATCATACAATGATACTTAAGATTCGAAAATCTAAAATCCTATTCATTTTCTCAAATACATTCTCTGAAAACATTTGATTTTTCCATACTGTAAACCACGCTTCCTCATGATAAACTAAAATCTCCGTGGCCGCCTTATTAATCAAGGTTTCAAAATATTTCGTCACATACGATCATACAAAAAGTTCTAAAATAGATATCAGTCCCTTGTGGAAAAAGTTAAGTTTCGGTTCGAACTCTAATCCAAGATTCATTTTTACTTAGTACTTGAATGATCATATCTTTCAATTGTCTACGACCTTTAAACAACAAATGCTGTTCAGTTACTACCGGACACTAACGCAATGGAAGGGAAGGTTTAGCATGCCATAAAACCGATTTAACCCACCATTTCTTTCAAAATGTCTGTACCAAGTCAGGACGATTGTGGCTGACAATTTTTCCGGCAGTTTCCACTTGATTTGTCTATTTGTCACATGAACTTCGGCTCTTGACAACTCTGTTCGGTAATTTTGTTATTACCCCTATTTGACACGATTTCCCTTAAAGTTATGTGTTCAAAGGCGCTCATTTTTGTCCTAACATAACAGCATTATGTTTCCGATTTTTCAGTATTGAAAGATTTAAAATGTTTATACAATTTTGTTATTTATTACCGCTAGGTCGACGTTTCTATTTGTGGACTGCTACTTCCCGAGGGTTTCACTGATCCAGTAGTCTTAAACCGGTGCTGATCCAAAAGCCGATGTGTGTGTGTGTGTTCATTTTTCTTTTCCGTGAGGTACTCATGTTGGGTCTCCGTTTCCTTGTTGTTTCCGGTGTTGCCATTGCCCTTGGATTATTGGTTTTGGATTGAAGGTTTTGTTCTTACTTACCTTATTCACAAACTTTTAATATCTTAATTTGAAAAATTGTGCTTAAAACTAAGGAGTATTTCCCTCTTGCAAAGTTCTGTCCTTAGCTAATTGATGGCTTTCCATTTAGATCATATTGGTTGTTTGTTATCTATCAGATTTTCTACAATTTTCGGTTTATGGTCCCCAAAGGACTTGATATGATCTGCTCTGTATACGTAGAAGCATTATTTGTCGAAAGGACCATCTAATTTGTCGAAATGGCCATCTAAATTCAATACGGCTACTAGCACTGGTTTAAGTAGAATTCATTGCTCCATGTCGAGCAACGTTACCCCTTGGATACAGGAACGTCAACAAATATAAAATTAACTGGCAAAATGTTCTAAAAATCGCTGGCATCAGTTGCCCGACAAAAAAACCTGTTCCACATGACTAGAAAACAATCACAACATAAAATCAACCACACTTTAATCGACATTATTCCAAGAACACTTAGCATAATAAACTGCAAAGATGTGAGCATTATACACAGATGCTCAGAATAACATTTGAAAATTGCATATCAGTCAAAATTTGGAAGTATGTGTGTGTATCCATATGAGATAGATCACATATTTTTTTTCTAAGATTTAGATAATGCAATTTTTATATACTAGTTAATCGGGTTTTTTTTTTTTTTGGGGGGGGGGGTCAGCACAAAATTACTGGACTACTGCGTAGATGAATTTCCCGGGGACAAGCAATCTTCCGTGTGAAATATTGACTAAATTGTTATCAAAACCAAGTACCGATTGAAAGATATTTTTTCCTCCCGCGTAGTCATGCCATGTCACAAACAGTTTGAAATAATTCAAAATGGGAGAAAAAAACTAAGATACCATTATTATATTCTATTCAATGTCAAATACCTTAAAAAATTCAAGTTTTTGGGCTCTCGTGTTGAGGAAATGACGAAAACAGAATCTACTTACGCCAAAGCCATGCAATCATAAGCCTCAGTTACCAGACGTTTCCTTTACGTAAAATGTTTTGTATTTCATTTTACAAGGTCCAGTCTGTAGATGCACAATTTGTTTTTAAACTAGAACTTATAGAAAAAATAAATGTTGGAAAAACCAATCTGAAACTCCAAATTAAAAAAAAAACAAAAAGTATCTTAAAAATCGCACATGTCAAGCTTGACGTCAAGAAGTTCAAACTTAATACAATTGTCTAGTATATATTGGATATTAGCTTATGTCTTCATATTACTAAATATATACCTGATGGAAATGTGGAGACATTGTAAGTAATTTAACACATAAACGATTATAGGCATAAAAATAATTAATGTTAAAAAAGAACAATTATAAAGGGAGTTTGGTTGCTTGGTTTCAAAGGCATCCGTAATTTTTCGATATTATCGGATTTTATACATTCTTCAATTTTCAAATTTTTACCTTGGTATTTTTACGTCTTTGTAGGTTTTGAGAAGTAACATGTACAAGGAAATTTTAATTGTTAGAAAACCACATTTACCAATCAGCTACATGATCCTGCATCCATTATCAGTAAAGACATGGATGTATCGTTGTTCGACTTCTGTCAGTGGATTTGTCTCTTAACGGTGCCAGGGGCTGTCTTGAACTTAAAATTAGGTATGAGCTCACTGCTGAAAGCTTGATTGCGATTTTAAGATGAAGAACAACAATAATAGAGGTGTTCCATTGCTTGGTTTTCCATTTATTTGTAGAGACTTTGTCTCATGTGCACTTACTCTATATTCATCCATTGTTACCAAATAGATCACCAAATACCATGTTTAACCTGCCTTTGTGGGGCGCCACGCACCTGACAGACTCTACTTTCCCTTTAGGAGCCACTGGTGACAACTACAGTTTTTTCGGGGTTCTCATTAAAAATGCTTCAGTTTTAGTGCGTTTCTGTCGATATTTGTTTGCCTGTTTTGTCACTCATGTAGGCTCTATTTGTATCACATCAGACAAAATAAAAAAATATCGAAGTTGCATGAAAAACAGTAAATTTCGTTATGCTGTACACGTATTTCAAGGAGTAACCTCTCATCAGCAGCATTAAAATCAAATAATATGGAAAGCCATAATCGAAAAGCCTTGATTTCTGATTTGAGTTGCATAAAAAGCAGTAAATTTCGTTATGCTGTACACGTGTTTTAAGGAGTAACCTCTCATCAGCAGCATTAAAATCAAATAATATGGGAAGCCATAATCGAAAAGCCTTGATTTCCGATTTTTGATACTACCGTAAACAGGAAATTGTATTTTGTTCTGTTTGTATTCTCATCCTCCTTCATGTTGTATCTCTGTATGTGATCCTTATATTGCCATGTATTCTAGATTTATGTATTTTGGTTGCTGCTTCAATATTCATTTGTAAACTTCAAGATTGCGCAAAATATATTTTTTAAAACAGCAAAAAAAAAAGGGGGGGCAGTACAAAAATTGCCGATATACAGTAACTCTTTATTGCTTCGACATTCATGTAACAATGTATTTTAAGCTATAAACAATAAATGAACATAAAGTGTAAATGCAAATGAGACAAAGTCTCCACTAATACATGGCGAAGCAAGCAACGGAGCAATATATCTTTGTTGTTTTTCCTCATCTTGAAGTCACAATGAAGTGCATCAAAACACTCATACACAAATTGTTGATTTCCTATGTTTAGGTCCTAGTGTTGGTGACGAGGAATCGAATTCCGAAATGGTGATACAGCCCATTAAAATTTATTGCAGTTGGAGTCATCATATGTATTATGGTCTCATTTTCATTTACTCCATATCTTTTCGTGAAATTTATCCAAAACTGAATCAAATGCCAAAACCAAACAAAAAACTAACATTTAGTTTCAGAAAATTGTGGTATATGGCTAAAGAAAATATTTAGCTTCTTAATTTTATAAATATTTTTTCTGATCATCTCTTACTCCAATCTCGTTACACTGTTGCTTTGCATCTTATAGGAAAAATGAAAGGATATGGAGTGAATGTACATGTGACAAAAACGCACACGATACATAGAAAACTCCAGTTTATCAAGGACAGGGCTTTTATTCCTGTCTTCATCTTGATGTCGCCTGAGGGTCTTCAACTAGAGGTGAACAATATTCACCCCCTCAAGCGAGATCAAGAAGGCCCCTAGCGTGCACTTAAGCGGTATTCTTGACAAAAATTATATCAAGGTCACTCCCTTGCTCCCCACCCGCCATGGAGTGCCAACTTGGGCGATGCTCGGGGTTATCCAGCTGAAAGCACCAGGGTTACAAGAAGAGAATAAAAATGTTGAGCAACATCGATCGCAGCTAAAATATGTCATTGAAGCAACACATGTCGGGAGCGGTCAATGAGAAAAAAAGTAAAATCGGGCAATGTATGCCTACAAATATTTGTCATTAGGTAGCCCGACGAAAGACAAAAATAAGGACAAAAACAACATCGATAGACAACACGGGGCACATCGAAATAGATGTTAAACTGTTTATTCATAAATGTAGTCATAATTTATATACAAGATAAACATGTATACAAGCCTTTGTGTGTCTTGTCTGTTTTCTAGTTAGTTCACTTTATGTCTATGGGAGTCTAGGATATTTATTTCGCTGAACTTGATTACTCTTTATTCAGGGGCCGACTCCGACCTGCCGTTGGGTGTGGGGTTTCCTCACCGTTCATTGAAGATCTTATGGTGGCTTTGAGTTGTTATTACTGCCCTTTGGGTCGTTGTCTCTTTGACACGTTCCCCGTTTCCCTTCTTTTTCCTATTTTCCTTGTTTTATGGCTTGTACACTAGCATATATAGTTTATAGGATTGTATGCTATCATGCTGCAAAATTTTAGTTTTGTCTTTGTCAGTGATGTTTTTGCTATCGATTTATGTATTTGTTGTTTGAATACTACAGAGATTTACAAAAAACTTTTCAAAATTTTACCATGGTAATGTTTGAGGGTTAGGGAGGTAACAAGTACCACGGATTTCAATTCGTTTTGTTTAAGGGTTAGCAAATGACATGAACCAATCCGCTTCCAAACATATCTTTCAAAACAATATATGCCTCACTTATAGTGTGACGGCCAATAACGGTTCAGTCCGCTACCAAACATATTTTTCGAAACAATATAAATATATACCCATCTTGAGTTAACACTTTGCCTACAATGTACCGGATACCTAAGCTTCACAAAATCTCCTACAAGCATCTTTTAATTTCGGCATCGAGCAGCTGTTCTACTACTAACTTGTTCATCCATTTAACAAGTGCACTTTCTTGTATAAAGGAGTTGATTATAAATTATTGTGAAAAAAAAAACTTAGCAAAACTCTGGTGTCAATTACTTTTGGAGTGTAAAAAATTCTATTCTTCTATCGACATTTTTTTTTCTACATTTTATACAACGCTTCCATATAATTTGATTAAATCTAAATTGGGACAACTGATTAAATGGTCTTTCATATTTTCTAGTCTGCAGTTTATTTTTTGTAGCAAAAAACAAGGATTCTTTTCTTATATTACTTACGACATTCATTCCTCCTGGACATGTGATGATACGATTAAAGCACTTAATCGTTGGCTTGACCACATTTTTGTTCGTTTTGGGAACATTGTTTATCAACAGGTCATTGGAATTTCCATGGGTACAAATTCCGCACCTCTCATTGCGGATTTGTTTCTTTTCTTTTACGAACGTGACTTCATGAAAAAACAACAAAATGGAACCATTCAAAATAGTGATCAATTCAATGATAACAGCAGGTGTATTGATGATATCCTTATTCAAAATCCCCAGTTTTTATACGCCCCTCTAATGACGGACGTATAATGGTATACCAATGTCCGATTGTCCGTCCGTCCGTCCGTCCGTCTGTCTGTCTGACCGTCCGTTTCATATGTCGCGCTCTAACTTGATAACCATTTTGCCAATTGACTTCAAACTTTGCAGAGGTATTGGGTATGATGGCCTCACGATCTGTATACTTTTTCGGGAAAATTCGATTTTTCTTGTAGGAGTTATGGGACTTTATTCGTCAATTTTAAGGCAATTTTTTACATGTCGCGCTCTAACTCAACAACCCTTTGGTCGATTCACTTCAAACTTTGTAGAGGTATTGGGTATGATGGACTCACGATCTGTATACTTTTTCGCGAAAATTCGATTTTTCTTGTTGGAGTTATTGGACTTTATTCGTCAATTTTAAGGCAATTTTTGATATGTCGCGCTCTATAACTAGACAACCCTTTGGTCGATTCACTTCAAACTTTGTAGAGGTATTGGGTATGATGAACTCACAGTCTGTATACTGTTTTGTGAAAATTTGATTTTTGTTGTAGGAGTTATGGGACCTTATTCGTCAATTTTAAGGCAATTTTTTATATGTGAGACACCCTTTGGTTGATTCACTTCAAACTTTGTAGAGGTATTGGATATGATGGACTCACGATCTGTGTATTTTTTCGTGAAAATTCGCTTTTTCTTGTAGAAGTTATGGGACTTTAATTGTCAATTTTAAGGCAATTTTTTACATGTCACTCTCTAACTTGACAAATCTTTGACCAATTCACTTCAAACTTTGGAAAGATATTGGGTATGATGGCCTCATGATCTGTATATTTTTTGTGAAATTTTGATTTTTCTTGCAAGAGTTATGGAACTTTATTTATGAATTCTAAGGCAATTTTTCACATGTTGTGTTCTAACTTGACAAACCTATGGCTAGTTCACTTCAAACTTTGTACAGGTATTGGATATGATGGTTTCATGGTCTGTATACTTTTCATGAAATTTCGATTTTTCTTGGAAGAGTTATGGGACTTTATTTTTCAAATTTAAGGCAATTTTATACATAATGCACTCTAACTGATTAATAGTTTGATCAGCTCACTTCAAACTTTGCAGATTGATTTATTAAAGAGATATCATGCTTAATTGGACAGTTATAGGTGTATTCTAAATTGAGAACCACATTCTTTAATCACTTAAAGTTTTCAAGGGGTGACGACGGGCGTATCATGCGACTTGGCGCAGCTGTTTATGTCGACATCATTTACCCACAACAAATGAAACTTAATAAAGCTAAGAATGATACCAAATATTGCCCTTTTTCTGGATCTAACTATCATCGTTGATTCTGGTAAAATAAAAACAAATATTTACGATAAAAGGGATGATTTTGATTTCAGTAATTCTAATTTCCTTTTTCTTGACGGCGACGTTCCTCTAGCCCATCGTACGGAGTTTATATTTCTCAACTGGTTTAATACGCATGCGTTTGTTCGACTCTTGACGACTTTAATGAATTTAATCTTACTATCACTTTCAAACTTTTGCAGCAAGGTTACAGATTTCATAAATTGTTAAATACATTTAAAAAGTTTCATCGAAGATATGAACATTTGATATCTAAATATAATGTCACTCGCAAGCAGCTTATAACTTAGGGCATTTCTCATCCTCGATTTTACGGAAATGATGTTCAAAAATGCCAGAAACTGATTAAAAATCCAGAAAAACTGAGACATAACTTACATTCTTTACGCAACAGTGGATATCGACAGGATATTCTGCACGTGTCCATTAAATTAGCTTTTGGATGCATTGGCCTGAGAGTTTACACGAATACTGGACTCTAACCGATACTATCGATTTCTACTTAAGTACATGATGATTCTTTACAAAACCCATCTAGGAGTTTTATGTTTGATTTTTCTTCCGTAGTGCGACAGTTTTTTAGCTGCAGATAGGCTCCTTGAGCCCAGTCGGCAGTTTATCGGCGAGCACTCCTTGATCCATCTTTCAAAATTACGTTTTGTACCTTTTTCCTTTTTGTGGTCATGGAGTTAGTAGTCTACCTGTTTTAAGTTTTATTCGTATGTTTATTTTACTATAGGAAAACGGGACAGAGAAAGGGGAGGTTTGGGTACCAATAAATCGGTTTACCCCAACCGCTGGCTTTTGCTTGTGCCGGTACCAAGTCCGGCTGTCCCGAGTTCCTATCACTGTTTACGTTTGTCTTTTGTTTTTACTGTGGTTTTTTCTTGTGCAGTTCCCTGGGACTTTGTGGCATGTGACTATGCTTTTCGGCCATTTGTAGGTGTTTTCTGTTATCTTTTTTATTCTTTTTTGCCTCACTGATAGTGTGACGGGTGGCGTTAGTGGGGCAGGACATGCTTATCCTACCGAAGCACCTGATGTCACTTTCATAGACGTGCTTTTATTTCTGTGCTTTGTGACTTTGTTCTTTGTTGCCGTTCTTCCCATGTCTTTGTGATCATCACTTCTCTTGTTCCTTCGGTATTCTACTGCCGTTGTTGCAATATTTGTTGTTTTTTGAAGCCTGTAAAAGAGAGAGAATGTCACAGATGTTTTGCAGCTTTTTATTTCGTCATTTTTGCATATAAAAGCTGCAGAAAAATACGTTTAAACAAACGAAAATTACTTTTCTTATGTCTGCTTATTTTGAATAACTAAATTTCAAAAGGGGTTTAATGATTCTTTAATTTTGCACATGGATATGTTTCGGATATATTAGGGATAAGGTAAACAAGAAATAAAAAAAGAATCACATTTATTCGAAATCGAATTTTCAGTAAATTTCCAAAACATTCCCCTCATTGCAAAACAGCAATGTCAAAACATAAAAGAAAGAAACAATATGGGTTGTTAGTTCTACAAGGGAATGTATTACATTTAGACTTTCTAGTGCTGCTGATGAGGAATCAATTTCCGAAATGGCCATACAGCCCATTAAAATTATTGCATTTGGAGCTAACACATGTGTTATGGTCTCATGTTCATTTACTCCATATCCTTTCGTAAAATATTTAACACACATTTCATTTCCTGATATTGATATTTAATATACAGTGGTCGGTTAATAATTATGATTTCTTTATTTCCTCGTTACAAGGGCTAAACACTTTGTATAAGTAGTTAATTCTCAAACTAAGAAGTAGTGTTACAAAGTACATGTCTTAAATCTAAGGGCATCAAGATAAAGCCATCCAAGTTGCCGTCATATTTTTTGTTTTAAATCTATGGGCATCAAACCTACTGACATGCAACTGCCATATTGTATATTACTTCAAATTTAAAATTAACCAAAAAAGAAGAGATAACAAGAAAAAGACAACTGCAGTAGAATACAGAAGGATAAAAGGTGTAGTTATGTTAAAAATAAAAAGACTTGGCAAAACGAAAATACATAAAAACACAAGACGATCATAAAGCACAGAAATAAAAACAACATGACGAGTCAAGGCATACATAGTCCATAGTTAAGATATGTGATATGGTCTCATGTTCATACTTCTGTAGTTCTAAAGCAGTTACAAGGTGCAATTTGAAAAGCTATTGTTAATATGTTTAGTATTCAAACATCAACAAGGACAAATTAGTAATCGCAAACTGCATTATCCAAGACAGCACAAAAATCTAGAGCATGCTTGAATGCCACAAACGCACTAGCAGTGTGAACCCTTAAACAAATAAGGTATCAACAGGTGCTCCGGAAGAGTAAGCACGATCTGCTTCACGCGTTTAAGCCGTAACACTGCCAATGAAAAGCCCGGTATTGTAACAGTCGGTTTTTAACAGTCACGAGATAAACTCTGGATCTATCCAAAGATCAATGTTACTGTGAACGATACAGTAACGATTATGGTACACATAAAATCAAAAGAAACCATAAATTTCTTTATAAATCATGATTTTTTTGTCAAATTGATTTCTTTTTTTTCTTGGCATTGAAACATTGTAGTGGTTTGTCAAATCATGCTGGCGACCGTAAACTTCTGTAAGAATGCCCAATAAGTATCTTTGAATATATATCGTCTACTGAATATCAAACCCCAATAAAACCAAGCAAATCTATTGTCTAAAAATTCTAGTATGCTAGTGATATATGTGTTGTCCTTGTTAATTCTAAGACGACATGTTTATATCGTAGAAAAATATTTTCTGAAAAATAAATCAATTTTATATTAGAGTTAATAACAAAAACTAAAGTATGCCTGAATTTGAAAGGGGAGATTTTGAAAAAAAATAATACTTTTTGAATTCACAGTTGTTTGAACAATCAGTAGAAGCGCCATCTTTAAAGGATAGGGATAAAATTTAGTTTGTCATGGACTTATGTTTGTGATTTATAAGCTCAAGATATTAATTGATTTTTGTATTAGATTATCTAAATATACATGTAAAATATGTGTAAATTTGTATATAAAACATGTGATTATTTTGACAATATGAAAACGGTAATGTGATACCAGAACATTGTTTCAATATGTCCTGTTTAAAGCATACACACTCTTTATTTGATCTTGATGTAATTTCCTTTGCTACTTCTTCAGTTTGAAAATACTTTTTAAAAAGGATACTGGAAATTATCATCATAAGAAGATAAATGTTTCTTGTGTCTACAGAATAATAGCCCAACTTTATGTTATGTGTTGAATTGGTGTAATTGATATTAACGGAAATTTTGCACGCGGGTGTATGTTTGAAAATGTATTACAAATTTTTAACGATA
>MJUU01013298.1:0-71727 GCA_002080025.1 Modiolus philippinarum | reverse complement strand
TATATATATATATATATATATATTTGAGTAGTCTGAAATTTTGGAATAAGGGATAAACTGCATACAGAAAAAGGATATGAAAAAAAAACTAACCAAACATCATAAAAAGGATACAGAAATGATCCAAGTTTGACCTAAGGATAACACCTTTAATCTACTCCGTTTTTTGTTCTTGAAACTTCACAAAAATCCCTGCATGTATTATTTTCTTCCGGTTTCCAGTACTTGTTTTCCCATAACCTTATCCTTTCATTTAGCCAGTGCATGTATATAAAAGTGATAGTAATGAAAAACTTTGAATGAACTGGTGTAAATAAATAACATAATACCGAAGTTACTGTAAATTTTGTTTCTGCATATGCGCATTTCGACAACTTGTGTCTCTTCGGTGCAGATAAAATCGAAATATTTGGAAGTCCTTTAACCAAAATACGTGTTAAAAATGATAGAAAAAAAAGAAAATCAATAATATCTAAATAGAAAAGCCAAAATCAGCTAAGAATAGATCTATGCAAGAGGGAGATACTCCTTAGTTTTCAACAAAATTTTCTGAAAGTTAGATATTGCACGTTTCGAAATAAAACTGGTTTTCTGGCCAGCACCGAAGTACTGGCTACTGGGTTGGTGAATACCTTCGGGGACTAACAGTCCACCAGCAGTGGCATCGGCCAAGTAAATACCGAAGTTATTATAAATTGCTTTTGAAATGTAAAAAAATTAAAATACAATTATTAAAAAGTCCAATTTCATCTATTGACATTTATGATTTATACACTATATAAAAACCCCTCCGCATGATTTAATAAAATGAAAATTGGAACAACTTAAACAAAATGTTTTTGTTTCTAATTTCTTCGATGCTGACCCAAAAGCCGATTTAACAAGTAACACGTACCATGGATTTTGATTGGTTTTGTCTACGGGTTAGAAATGACACTAACCGATCAGCTACCAAACAGAATTTTCATACGGTCTATAAATGCCTCACTCACTGTATGATGGGTGCTGTATGCAGGGCAGGACTAGCTAACCCTTCCTTAGCCCCTGATATCACTCTGTTATTAGGGTTCACACTGTTAGTGCTTTAGTTTTGAGTGTTGTATCTGTGGTTTTTTGTGTGTTTTTATGGGTCAGTAGTGCCTTTGGTCTTCCGTCTTCTGGTGTTCTTGCTTTTGCCTTGTCTCTGGACTTTTGTTAATGTAATTTTGTTCTTTATTCTTTCGGCATTCTACTGCACTACCGCAACAGAAGGGATGTTCGGCATGCCAGAAAACGATTTCTTTTGAAATGCCTGTACCAAGTCAGGACCATTGTGCTCGACAATGGTTCCGGAGGTTTCCACCTGATTTGTCGTTTTGTTCCATGGACTTCGGCTCTTGACCACTCTGTTCCGTAATTTTGTTATTACCCTCATTTTCTCGTATTCTGAAAATAATTACATTCACATGTTTTGAATGTTCTGATATTGTTGCATTGACCAGAAATAAATTTGATTTAGATATATTTTGCTATTTGAAACGTAGAAATTTTCGAGGTTTGCTATGTTCGCAATTTTGTTAGTCAAACATTTCGCGACGGTTTTCTTTTGCGCTCAAATTCTTTTATATTCGCCCTAGTCATTGCTTTTACATTTTCTTGATCGCGAATATATCGAAAATAACCCCCACAAAAAATGTACATGTTTATTTGGCGTGGGGTTATTTTCTACTTGGAACAGGCACTAGCAAAAGCCAGCGGTAGGGTTTAATTCGGTAAAGGGGTACTCAACTCCCGTTTAGCTTTACCGTCTCCCTATAGTATATTAAACATAGGAATTAATCCAATGCAGGTAGACTAGTTACTAAGCAGCAGATCTAGTCAACGCATTTATTTGGCATTACAACATTTAATGCAAAACGCCTAATTATCAATATATATATAAGGAGGAATTAGTAACTTGCATATGAAAAGAATGGTCACATCGGAAAATATTTTGCCAAAAAAAAAAATAAATAAATAAAAGAGTACTAACAAAGCCCCATAAAACTTCAAGAATGCTGTCGTAAATAAAAAATAATGAGACCAAGCATAATTTTAAACTTTGGGTCAAGAATTGCCCGCCGCTAAACTGCCGGATAACTCAATGATTTAGTCGAGTCTAGTTTAAATCTAACTTTAGAGCGCAGTTTCTCCTTTATGGACCGACCATTTAACCTCAAGGGGGGGGGGGGGGGGGGGGGTNAGAATTTTTTTTTCACGTGTATCAACAAAATATTTTTTTTTCAACATTACCATTATTTTTGGGGGCAGAAAGCCTCCTTCAGAAATGTTTTCTTCATTTTGGCGGCAAAAATATTTTTTTCGCATTAAATCGGCTCCAAAATATTTTTTAGAAAAAAAAAACATAGCTCCCCTTTCAAGTTCAATGGTCGGTCCCTTAGTATCTTTTTATTAGATACACAGCCTTTATTACACGTAAATATGGATCTTACCGCAATTTATCTAAACACGTCATATTCAGTTTGATGTATTTTCCCTTGTTACTTGTTCAGTTTAAAATTATTTTGACTTGTTATTATTTTTGTTGACGTATCAAAAGGATACTATGATTAACCATGGTAATAAAATGAAGGGTTTCATTTATTTTTACTCCTCGATTGTTTATTTTAGGATAAGAAACATGCGTTTTGGTGCGTTGTAGAGTTCATTAGAAATTGTGTGAGTATGTGAAGGATGCTAACACAGAAGTGTGATTTGAGATTATCTCGTCCTTTGATAATGTAGTTGGGTAATAAGTAAGATTGCCAGATGAAGAGTCAACCCATCTCCTTAACAAGACAGTCTAAATAGTGTTTCTTGCATACAAACACAATATTGTTAAAAGCTTTGTCTGCAGGTACTATGACGTATTTTCCTGGGGGTTTGTCAATGTTTTAGCAACAAGAGGATCATCAGATAAACTGGGTGTTCTAGTTTTCATAGATGTTTTCAAGCACCGGATACGATTAATGATTAATGACTTAATCCACCTGATCCAGTCTAACAATGTCTCCACATCTTCTTTTTCTTTCTTCGCCCACATTCTGGCATAGTCTTCAACTGCATCCATCATAATTTTGAAATTTAACTTGCAGTTGATGTGCTGGGGTTCACGGAATTTCGGACCTTTTGGAAAAATATCTCGTAATTTTTGGTTTTCAACGATATATAGGTCACCCGTTATCACGTGTCCAACAGGAATATAGTTGAATGGGGAAGAGGAGCAGGTGCAATCAGGCGGTTTGGCTTTAAAATCATCAATCTGGAAATCACGCAAATACCAGTTTGTGATTGAAAATCTCCCTCTTGCGCAGTTCTCTACTTTTTCTTTCAGACACTATTGGTAATTTGTTCTCTGTCAGCTTTAATTCATATTTTTGTATTAGATTTCTAAATATTTTGAGTTGATCTACATCTAAAAAACATATACAGAAACTTAATTATCAGTAACTTCGAGATTTCAGGGTATTTGCCCATTAAATTCATTTCCAGGTCAGATGTTTCCGTACCACGTGAGAGCACTTTGTCAGTTTAATTTATGTTTGTTGACGATCCCGCATCCATGGGATACATGAAGACATGGATGTAGGATGTAGCGTTGTTCGACATTTAGCAAAGAATTCCACTCAAATCGGTGCTAGAGGCCGTCTAGGACTAAGAGCACAGCCCATTGTCTCGTGTACAGTAACTCCATATCCTAAAATTGTTTAAGTTTATTTCTCCTGCAATGTCGAGTTCGTAAAAAAATTCTTCGTGCGAGATGTATGTATTTCAGTTATTGTGTACTTGTTCGTGGGGGAGATACCGTATAGCGGGTTATTTTCGCGGGTAAAAATTTCGTGGACTTGAGTGGAAAATGTATGCCAAAAATTTAAGCGATTTAAATTGTCGCGGATTATTAAAGATCCTATGTATATCATAGGGATACATAAAATATTCGCGGAATTAATTTTCGAGATTTAAATCCATCCGCGAAAAATACGCAAAAATTAAAATCCCGGTAAAGTTTACCCGCTAAACGGGATATGGATATACTTTCAAAGTTTCAAATTTTGGCATGTATTATTTTTGTAATTTCCAAATATTATTCTTACCATCTGTTTATAGTACTCACAACTCACTATCTTATATTGCCCAGTTTTCTTACAATCGACTTGATGAGTACCATGTGTTTGTTTGTATGCTGCAATTGTCCACTAGCTTGAGACACTAATGCATTTGTCGGGCAACGGATGACAATGATTATAAGGTTAGAACACTTTTGCAGTTGATGATCCCGAACCAATGGTATGAATAAAGACATGCATGTAGCGTTGTTCGACATGTTGGTCCAGCAATAATGGGTCGCAATTTTAAGTCCGTTAGTACAATATACTCTCTGTTTTGTTGCCTCATGCAGTGTGAATTTGCTTTGATTTATGTACTTTCGGTAGACCGTAAAAGTAACTTGTTCGTGACTCAAAACCCATGAGACAATCCGCTTCTTTATCAGTAAGTGACGGATCATGTATTGAGACGAGACTGGTTATCCCTTCCAACCTTTTTCTTTTTCTTACAAATCTAGAATTCATTAACTTCGTCCTGACAAAGATGAACATTAAAATCTAACGAATAAATCAACTAACGAATAAATCAACTAACGAATAAATCAACTAATTTAGTGTTAATATTGTCCGACGTCCAGAATATGAAAAATCATCTAAGTAGTACCATAAAAAGAACGACATCATAATTTTGAAAAACAACGGCAGTAGAATACCGAAGGAACAAAACACAAGATTACATAAATCAAAGTCCAGAGACACGGCAAAAGAAAGAACACCAGAAGACAGAAGACAGAAGGACACTACATGCCCACAAAACACACAAACACTACTCATACACTTAAAAAAACTAAAGCACTAATGTGTGAATAGTTTGAATAATACTTGTACCATAAAATGTAGGGCAGTCCATTCATAAATAGCAATGACACGTTCAAAATAAACTTTTAATCACAAATTGTATTTCCTGCTAGGGACGATGGTGGAATGTACAGTATCCGATAAGCGATTTCCTTATTTCCTTATTACAAGGGCAAAACACTTTGTTTAAGAAGGAAAATTAATACAAGGGAATCCAATCAAGAATGGAATTGAAAAAGCAAGTAGATACAAACTTGGAAGTAATTTTCTACTGTTTTTCGTTTCAAAAAAGAAAAAAAATACATAGAAATAAAAAAAAAACCAGGAAGGTCTATAATTGCACGTCACACATTGTACATATATATTATATAAAGTTGATTGAAGGCTCGACATTTTTCATATGCATTCCGTTCTTTGTTTGTTCGACTTGTGGTTTTCGATTATTTGGTTTGAAATGAATCAAATCGTGTGAAGCGTCTACCTTTTATATACATTTTACACAAAATAACTTATTCAATTCGATTTGTTTGTCTATATATGAAAAAGAAAGGAAACGGGGTAAATGTCAAGGAGACAACATCCCATATCCAGGTTAAAACGACCCAAAACAAAACATCTAGGAGTCACCGTACGGTCTTCAACACAGTGAGGATCCTCACACCATATAGCAAGCCCTAAATGGCCCCAAAAAGGTAAAAAAGTGAATAAATCAATGGGAACAAACCACATCCAATAACCCAAATATCAAGAACCTAAAATTTTATAAGAAGACAAGGACAAGCCAATGACCAACATATTCCTGATTTTGGACAGGCGCAAAAATTGCGGCGGGGTTAAACTCGTTTTCTTGGATCCAAACCCTCCCCTATGTGTGTTAAATGGCTATAAATAAATACACAAAAAGACTCACAGTAAATATCAAACTAGAAAAAAGTCCAACTTATTAAGACGAGTACCCTTACAATGAAGTACATAAAACAAGAAGACAATACAATGTACACACAGGTACTGTCCAGACAAAAGCTCGCAGTTACTGACGGCTAGCTAATGACATAATTTCAATATGTTTCATAATTTCAATAAACTTCAATTTTAATATGCACGCTTTCAACGAATCATATCCTAGTATAATAATCAAGAAGTAACACGTACCATGGAATTAAATTTGTTTGGTCTACGGGTTAGAAAATGTCATTCATTAATCAGCCATCAAAGTGATCTCTCAACACTATATCCTAGCTGACTGAGTAACAGGTGCCATGTGTGGAGCAGATTATGCTTACCCTTCCGGTGCAATCGATAATACCTTGGTTTTTGTTGGGTTCACACTGCTAGTGTTTTAGTTATGTGGCGTTCTTGTACATTTTTGTTTATTGTTTTGTCTTTGCCATACTGTCTCAATTCGTGTTGGATGTGAACTGCCGTGATTTTGGATTTATGAATTTTAAATTCGTCCTTTCCCGTTCTTGCTTCGGTATTCGTTTGCCGATATATCCTACCGAAGATATCTTATGTGTGAAGTGTGTGTTTTAACGTGTACCGGAACGAAATCTGTGAACTTGTGAAGTTTTGCCATCTTTTAACAAGAAATGAGCGAAACGAGTGCTTAAACGGTTCAGTTCGCTCTTTCCGTGTAAATTGAGTTTTTAGTGTACAGCATGCATGAATGCAACTTATCATTTTATAGAATAAAATCATTCCGTTTTCACTTTACTCGAGTGCACATTGACTGACTTTGGAGTGTTTAACGTCCGACGTTTGCATTCCATTGATGTAAAAATATCATTTCGATAAATTCAAACTCCTTAAACTTTTAGGTTCATATGAAAATAACGCTGAAACTCCTTAAATCTTAAGTTCTTCAAACGAGTGCTCAAAAAGTCCTTGTATCTTTAGGTTTTTAACAATGTTAACGTTATCTTTGAAAAAGGGAGATTACTCTTTTTTTGGCCTTGTGGACGTTGGCTCTTGACAATTCTTTTCGGTGATTTTGTTGTAATTTCCATTTTCAAAGGAACTAAAACATTTTAATCATAGATATCAACTCTCTAAAGCTTAAGAATTATTATTTTGTTTTATATGATTATTCTTCAAATATCGACAAAAAGTCTACTGTCATGTTCTTTCGTCATTGATGATCATGTCATATAAGATAGCATCTAACTACGTGAATGGTCTGCCTGGGGCCCAAAATACAGAAGTCAGATAGTTGTTGGACTATAAACTTAACTTAACTTAACTGGGGATGACATTGATATTACCCGATGGACTAAATCTCTGATACTATTGTAGTATTATCAAACGTCTCCACTTAAAAGTTCAACAACGGCCAACCCAACTTTAGAAAATAATATTTGAAATGGGGTTAATTACAAATATGTCAAGAGCCGAAATCCATGACACAAAAAGATAAACCAGGTAGAAACAATTAATATTTAAATATTTTCTTAAGTTAGTGAGAACAGAACTGTCGGTCAAATAAATAATAGCCCAATGACAACATCGGAAACAAAGAAACAAAAATAAACATAAACATTTCCGAAATGGCCATACAGCTCATTAAAATTATTGCAGTTGGAGTTAACATATGTGTTATGGTCTCCTGTTCATTTACTCCATATCCTTTTGTAAAATATTTAATACAGGAGTTTGTCTTTTATTGCAGTGTGGAGTTGGTAAAACAATTCCCCGTGGTAGAGGTGTATGCTCTTTATTTTTCTTAGATANTTAGACATTAACACCCGTTGCTATGGATGGGCGGGGCTAACTAAGGATTAGTCAAAATTAACAAAGGCAGCTTGTCCAATGAAATTAATGGATAATAAAAGAAATTTGCATAAAGTATAATAATTGATATTACTGATTATTCGGATTTGGTTTGGTTTTCATTTTTTGAAATTATGGATTTCCTTTGTTTGGGTTCTAGTGCTGCTGATGAAGAATAAATTTCCGAAATGGCCATACAGCTCATTAAAATTATTGCAGTTGGAGTTAACATATGTGTTATGGTCTCATGTTCATTTACTCCATATCCTTTTGTAAAATAAGTACGTCACAGAAAAGAAAATGAAGATACACATACAGATGAATAAGAAAGTCGCAATAAAAACATGGGTGGGATAAGGTAGAGTAAGCATCTCCTGTTTCTTAAAATACACAAGCGTAGTTGAACTTGTCAGTTCCACTAATGAAGTAGATAGACAGTATTATTCATATCCAGGAGATTTTGTAGTAAGTCTACACAATTGAAGAACTAATCCTACTTACCCAAAATCTGTAATAAAAAGTATGAGTCACCATGCTTGCTTTTTCTAGAATTGAGATCAAAGTTTGCTCATTTTTAGCCATTTTTCGCCAAAATTTACAAAGAAAGCACGGGAAAATATGAAAAGGCAATTTTAGCTTAATAGAAATGAAATTTTTATCCATAAGAATTTGATTTATTTTTGTAAATAGACAGTTTATGATGTAATTTATTGGTTGCAATAGAAAAATGTATATGTCATGCTTTTAACGGAGATATAATACAAAGTTTCCAGATTAAACATTATTTACGGGAAAAGGGAATTATTCGCGGCAAACTAAACGAAATATGACGTTTTACATCTGTCTTTCAATTATGACGTCACAAAGGAAAAGACGTCAAAGGACAAGGTGCGATAAGGGGTTGATTTGGCCCAAGATTCCAGTGAATTTCTTAGTTGCACCTCAAGATTTTCTTTCATGTTCGTTTCAAAGTTGAGATCCCATTTACAGAAAAAATACAAAAGTTAGAACAAATGACGTCACAATAAGTACAGTTCTGACGTCATGAAAAGGCTACTTTGAGCATTTTCATAAAAATATACCGAATTTTGCAGATTTTCGAACAGTTTTCCTAACCGGAAATATCGAGCACATTCAAGAACCAATTAGATAATTTACCAACTTATTGGTACAAATGAATTGAACCTCTCATATGAATATTTTTCTGGTTCTTGCATGTGCTCAATGTTTAATATTCAGAAAAAGCAGTCAAAATTGGTCAAATTTGTCATTTTTCGACAAAATCTTCAATTTGTCCCTTCTTCTACACTCAAAAACTCCGTAATCATACTAAAATATTTGAGAAATGTTACTGTTTACTGAATAGCCATACCCATAGAACATTTCAATGAGAAAATTCTGTGAGCTCAACTAAATTTATTTTTCAGGCCAAATAAGGCCCTTACCACCCCTACTCCTTTCTATTCCGGCCCGAAAATCAAACCTACCCCGTATCCGACTCTTTGTTTTTCTAATGCGCGATTAAATTGCGCAGTGCAACAGTGTCTATCTACCTTAAATCAAGCAGAAGGGTAAAGGAAAAACAGACTTAACGTAGTTCGAGAGTTTTTTACCAGCAGACTTGGCTCCTTGAGCTAGCCGGCAGATTAGCGGCAAGCACTCCTTGACCCATCTTTCAAAATTACGAATTTGACGGCTTGCCAAAAATGTTCGTGCTGGAATGTGTTTCTCTGATTCAGTCGAATGTTATACGGATTTTCCTTACTGGTCTCTCCCTTTGATCGATTCCGACTTTTGTTGTCACTTTTATTTGTCACCTTTCTTTTTCTAGATTCTGGTCATGGAGTTAGCAGTCTACCTGTTTTGGGTTTTATTCGTATGTTTATTATACTATATGGAAATGGTACAAAGAAAAGGGAGGTTTGGGTACCCATAAACTGGTTTAACCCTACCACTGGCTTTTGCCTGTGACGGTACCAAGTTCTGCTGTCTCGAGTGCCTATCGTTGTTTACGTTTGTCTTTTGTTTTTTATTGTTGTTTCTTGTTCTGCATTTCCTTGGTACATTTGTGGCTTGTGACTATGTTTTCCATCCATTGTATATGTTTCCTGTTATCTTTTTATTTATATTTAAGTAGTAATTAGTTGTATACCAGTGTTGTACATCATTCGGATTATAGTCTCCAAAATTGTTTTGATTTATATTGCACTGAAATGACATGTCTTGTGGAAGTAGTTATCTGCAAAAACTAACATTAAAGTTCGCAGTTACTGTTTACATTTAAACTACACGATTCGAAAGATCTTCTTCAAAGTCTTTTAGATCAGTCCTTAAAATATTGTCATAGCATCAAAGTTATAGTTTTTTCTATTTTCCATTTACTTAAATTGCATATACTTATCAGACAATGTTTTCATACAAGTAGCAAACTCAGATGCAAATACATCAAGAAACAATGGCATTGGAATACCGAAGGAACAAGAGAATTGATGATCACAAAAATCAAAGTCGATTACTAAAGTAAACAGGCAGAAAATGGACGAAACAAGAATGATATCTAAAACACAGCGATTCAGGCAAACACGAATGGAGTCAACAAAACAAGGTCAAAACCCATAAAAAGGAAAGGCTCTCAAGATAAACAATAAAGGGATATGGTGTAAATCGAAATGAGACAAATTATCTACAAATACATGGTAAGACAAAGCATTAATAGAACAGTACTTTTATTGTTGTTCTTCATCTTGAAGTCACCATGAGGCCTTCAACAATGAACTTTACTCCTACCTCATAGCAGGTTCAAGACTTCCCCTGGCACCGGTTTGAGCAAACTTCATTGCTAGATGTAGAGCCTGTATCGCTCACCTTAACCATGACATTAAGACAATCTAACTGGCCATTCAGTGTAACGTAAAACTTTGTTGGCTCCTGACTGCCATCTTTGATGAGATATGAATATGATCAAAGCACATTTCAAAAGCGCACAACCAAGGGACTGTTGTGATTCCAATAGGACTTCGCTTCAGAGAAGATCTTTGAATGCATGTTTATATTGGCCTATGTTAACATTTTTACCCATCTTGGCTGAGGTACATTGAAATTACGAATTTAGAAGGGACCATCCAATGGAAGGATTGATATGATATAATTAAATAATTAAATAATTAATATAAGAAAGATAACAGGAAACACCTACAATGGCCGTAAACCACAATCACATGCCACAATCCACCAGGGAACCGCACGAGAAAAACAATAAAATGACAAAAGACAAACATGGACAACGAAAGGAACTCGGGATAGCCTCCCCTTTCTCTATCCTGTTTCCCTATAGTATAATAAAACATACAAAACTCTAAATGTAAAACCACGATTAGCTAAGGACAGAGCCTTGCATGAGGGAGATACTCCGTAGTTTTCAAAACAATTTACACAAAATTAGGTATTGAAAGGTTCCAAAAGATAATCGGCTTTCGGGTCAGCACCGAAGTACTGACTACTGGGCTGGTGATAACCCTCGGGGACTAACAGTCTAAATTTTTTCTAGAGGTTTCAGAAGAAAAATCTTTGTATGTAATTCCTATAAGGTCCAATGTTGAACTAATGTCCCTGAAGCTGTCCATCTTGTATTGCGCACGAACATGAAAATTACAAACTGAGAACAGAACCACGCAAAGACCTATTTCGTCAAATTGGGTTATTACAAAATTACCGTACAGAATTGTCGAGAGCTAACGTCAAAAAGGCAAAACGACACAAAACAGATGCAAAACCACCGGAAAAATTGACTACTGCAATGGTTTTAACTTGCACAGGCATTTCAAAAGAAATGGAGGGTTAAACTGGTTTTTGGCATGCCAAACCTCCCCTTCCATTGCAGTAATGTCCGGTAGCAACTCGGCAACAATTTCTATTGGTACAAAGAAATGATCATACTTGTATAAAGTGAAAAAAGAATCTTGAATCAGAGTTCGGACTGATATCTTCCAAAAATCTTTTTAAATAATTGTATGAAACGGAATTTTTTGAAGCCTTGATTAATAATCACAAAGATAACTACGATGTAGGTCTAATAAGAAAGTCTGTATAATTTGTGCTAGCTCTCGCGTAACGATTCAACTGTAAAATATACACTCGTTGACTCTGGTAAAATAAAAACTAAAATTTAAGTTAGAAGGGATGATTTTGATTTCAGTATTACTAATTTTCCTTTTCTTGACGGCGACGTTCCTCAAGCCCCATCCTACGGAGTTTATATTTCTCAACTGGTACGATTCGCACGCGTTTGTTCTACTCTTGACGACTTCAATGAACGTAACCTTACTATCACTTCAAAACTTTTGCAGCAAGNATTTGTTCTCTATCAGATTTTATACGTCTTTGGTGATTGGACTTCCAATTGTTTTGGTTTTATCTGCACTGATGAGACATAAGTTGTCGAAATGCGCATATGCAGAAAATAAAATTAACAGTAACTTCGGTATTTTGTTATTGATATCTAAATATAATGTCACTCGCAAACAGCTTATTTCTAAGGGCATTTCCCATCCTCGATTTTACGGAAATGCTGTTAAAAAATGCCAGAAACTGATTAAAAATCCAGAACAACTGGGACGTAACTTGCATTCTTAACGCAATAGGGGATGTCGACAGGATATTCTGCACGTGTCCGTTAAATTAGCTTTGGGATCCAGTGACCTGAGGATTTTACACACATACTGGCCTCTCACTGATACTGCCGATGTCTACTGAAATACATGATGATTCTTTACCAAACCCATTGGGAGTTTTGAATTTGATTTTCCTTCCGTATTGCGACAGTGTTTTACCAGCAGACTAGGCTCCTTGAGCTAGCCGGCAGTTTAGCGGCGAGCTCTCCTTGACCCATCTTTCAAAATTACGTTTTGTTCCACCATTTTCTTTTCTAGATTGTGGTCATGGAGTTAGTAGTCTACCTGTATGGGTTTTATTCGTATGTTTATTATACTTTTGGGAAACGGGACAGAGAAAGGGGAGGTATGGGGTACCCATGAACCGGTTTAACCCTACCACTGGCTTTTGCTAGTGCCGGTACCAAGTCCGGCTGTCCCGAGTCCCTATCGTTGTTTATGTTTGTCTTTTGTATTTTTATTGTGGTTTTTTTCTTGTGCAGTTCCTATTTACTTCCTGGCATGTGGCTATGTTTTTCGGCCATTGTAGGTGTTTTCTGTTATCTTTTTTATTCCACTCGGTAAGTAAGCAGGCGAATGTTGAATATCACTATGCATGTTAGGGAAATTGATAATTTTGGAATCGAAATCGTCCCTATTGTTGTAAAGTTAGTATTAAGAATACATTTTCGTGAAATTGGAGATGTAAGTCCAAAACGATGTCGATATAGTTCTTTCTGTCGTTTCTTTATCTAATTTCATTTAAAAGAATTCAAGCGATTTCAAAAGAAATCGTTGCTTGAATTTTCAGCCTTATTTAACGTAAGTGGTCCAACTACTTTAGGAATGTGATTTTTGTCGTGTACAGTTCCTTGGTGCAATATGGCATGTGACTGTCTTTTTCAGCCATTTTAGGAGTTTCCTGTTAGCCTTTTTATTCATTTTTTTCAGTATTGTTCTCTGATATTGGTAGTGATGCTTTATACTAGTTTGGCGTATCTAAAAGGATACATGTTTGAATGAAATAAAGGAATATTATAACTTATAATTACAATAGCATGGTACAATCTGCCAGGGCACTGCACAAGAAAAACACAAATAAGACAAAAGACAAACGTAAACAACGATAGGACTTGGTACCGCAAAAGCAGACGCCAGCAGAAGAGTTTAACCGGTTTATAGGTACCCAAACCTCTCTTTGGTTGTCCCATTTCCATATAGTATACTTAACATACGGATAAAACACAATGCAGGTACTCCATGACCACAATCTTGAATTTGGGTAACAACAAAATTACTGAACAGAATTGTTAAAAGCCAAAGTAAGAAAGGAGAGAAAATAACAATACGTAATGTGGAAAGATAGATCAAAGGGTGTTTTTAATTGAGTTATGAATTGAACAATAAACTTTGTATAAGAATCTTTAGGGATGTGGATTATTTGCTTCAAATATTTATAGAGATATCTGCAGAGACATTTTTACGGATTCATAATATTTAATTAACTGAAATATAAAGGACATTGAATATAAATACAATTTTTTTTTGTACCTTCCTTATAAAAGGGTTGTTCCACTGCTTAGTTTTGTCATGTTTTTGTCAAGGCTTTGTCTAATTTGCATTTACTCTATATAATCGCAATGTTAATTGTGTTATATCTATTTAAAGACCTGTTATGAGCATTTATTTGTTATTCAAGACAATTTAATTCTTGTAAATGCCTTGGACTATTCCATCTCTCTTTTGTTTTTCCTTTGATTCTTTCGATTTCGAAGCACTTTAACTGATAATTTACCTCAAATTATTTACTTATCTCGAATTATTTACTTACCTCGAATTATTTACTTACCTCGAATTATTTACTTCATTAATTTTTATGCACATTCATTCATACATATGCTTAACTTTGACCTTATTTTATGTTTGACCTAAATATTAGATGAAGTTTAAGTTTCACATGTGAAAATTTCCCGGTTCAAGGATCGAACCTGCGCTACCTTTCTGTTATATCAAGGTGATCAAACTACTTTCATAAAACGTCACGACTACCGTCGCAAGTTAATGAACAGATGCAAGAAAATATATTTAAAGTGACAACAGATCGATAACTCAGGTAATTTTTAAAATTCTATCTCATTGGTATTTTTAAAATAAACGTAAACAAATATCTGAAACAAGATAAATATTAAAGGAAACTTTTTCGTATGAAAAACAAAATATACATTTATCAACTAATTGATGTATGTAGCCTAAATAAACCGATTTGAATAGACATAAGTAGAAGATTCGATTTCAATTGCGGGGTGTCAGCATTTAGTTATATATATGTATTTTTTATATTCGAGGTCTTTCAGTTACTTAAAGGATGTCTCAGAGTAATTAATTTAATCAAGTGCTTCGTAAGAAAAGGGGTGGTTTAAATGCCTTTTCAGTTTTAGATATATATATTTTTTGTATTTTTCATATTCGGAGGTATTTTTTAAATTCGAGGTCTATAAGTTATTTAAAGTATGTTCCTGAGTAATTAATTGAATTGCAGTGCTTCGTAAGAATAGGGGTGGTTATAATTCCTTTTTAGTTTTAGATATATATTTTTTGCATTTTTCATATTCGGCGCTCAAGCATCTTGACCACCGCTTTTCTTACGAAGCACTTTAATTCAATTAATTACTTTGAAACATACTTTAGAAAAATATGAAAGGATATGGAGTGAATGTACATGTGACAAAAACGCACACGATACACAGAAAACTCTAGTTGATCAAGGACGGTGCTTTTATTCCTGTCTACGTCTTGATGTCGCCCGAGGGTCTTCAACCAGAAGTGAACAATATTCACTCCCTCAAGCGAGATTACGTAATAATGTTGTTGGAGGTTTTGGCCTTGCCGATGAAATGTGGAAAAAACATTTTTTATCTAAGGTGAATGGTACGTAAATACCATATCTCTTTTAGTTTTAAACATTTTTAAATTTTCTGTCTTCCAAATGTTACCACTGGGTCGATTCCACTGCTAATGGACTGTTCGACCTAGAGGGTATTCACCAGCGCAGTAGTCAGTACTTCGGTGCTGACATGAAAGCAGATTAATTTGGAAACTCGCAATATCTAAATTTGTGTAAATTTGTTGAAAAACTAAGGATTATCTCCCTCATGTAAAGCTCTGTCCCTAGCTGAGTTTGGTTTTCCATCTAGATTATATTAGTTACTTGCTCTCATTTTTTAAACATTTTTGAGTTTATGGTCTGACAAATGTTTATGTTTTATCTGCACTGAAAGACATAAGTTGTCACAATGGTCATATGCAGAAAGCAAATTTACAGTAAGTTCGGTATTGAATTATTTGTTACCACTGGGTGGATACCAATTCTGAAGGACTATTAGTATTCACCAGCCCAATAATCAGTACTTTGGTGCTCATCCAAAAGCCGATTTTATTTGGAAACTTTCAATGTCTAAATTTTTGTAAATTTGGTGAAATGGCCATATTCAGAAACCAAATTTACAGTAAGTTCGGTATTAGGTTATTTTCTATTTCCTCTGGAGAACAATTATTCTTTTTCTGTCTTATTGAGTTCATAGCATTAGTACCTAGGTGGAATATTGTGTTTTGCTTTGTAGATTAAATACTATTTGGATTCCTCTTGTCTCTCTACTTCTTTTGTCCGAAAAAATTCAAGACGCAAATACTATTCTGACTTTAGTTTGGAGAGCATATAACGACTTTAAACAATTCGGTTCTGATTGAAAACCTGTCACTTGAAAATTTACAATACATGTATTTTAAGTTGAACAATTTTTACAAAACCTGAGAGTATTAATTCTCGTTCAGAGTTATATTTTTATTTTCACAGCTGAAACAAATGAAAAGAAATTTACCGAGAATTCCAGAGCTAAAACAAACTATAATTACAGAATTTTATATTTCATCAATTTCTAGTTTTTTTTTAAATAAAGATGCACACATATACAAATACAGAAATTGTTTACATCTGGCTATTCAACAACTTATATCGCTATGTATAGGTATAATAAAGTGAGAACCGAAAGAATAATCCAAGGACAATGGCAACATCAGTCTATTGGTAAATCAAAACTTATAACATGAAAGAACTTACAGAGAGAATTATACAGGAGAGGCTACACAACAAAACATTTGTTATACTCAACGTCACAATATTAAAAATGTTCAAAATAGTTTATAAATTGTTGGTTTAATTAGGTAAAATTTATTACTATCAAACTATTGTTTCAATTTTGTTCAACCTTTTTTCGTAGTTGTTATTCATTTCGTTTTTCTTTTTTATATAGCAATATTGAAATAGAAAGAACAATAAGATATGTATAAATAAATAGCTATAAGTTATCTACAGTCTTACTTAAGATTATTCCGATAATTTAGCAGGTTATCTTTCGGATCAGAGTAGCATATTGGCTAAGTGTAGCCTAATGTCAATAGTGAACATGGTGTATCCTTATGTAATAGTGTAAGGCTTTTAGCAGATGAGCTTTCTGGACACTTATTTGGTTGTTCAGGAATAATTTGGACATAAATTAGCTAATTGATATGGATGTATAGAAAAGTGTATTGTTACAAAATTATCCTTTTTATATAAATCCTGTTAAGTGCGATAACTATTTTATCTCAATGTTACTGGTAAAGATTTTCTTTTGCCAAATATGGCTGTTACCACAAATCGTATCCATGCGTCAATTTTAACTTGATGTAATTTCCTTTGCTACTTGTTAAGTTTTAAGCTTCTACAACTGGTTATATTATATGTTAAAGTTTAAATAGGATATTATGATTAATCTTGATTAAAAAATTGAGGTTTTTACTTGTTTGAATGCCCTGTTACCGACTGGTGTTTTGAGCTACATGACTTTCTAAAAATATTTTGATACTTTTAATAGATAATATATGCGAGGGGGTGTATGCTTGGAAACTATTTTTAGGCTTTCGACCAGTCAAATCTTAATCGGACTACACCGAGAGGATTGGTGTAAAAATATCAAATCTAAACCGGAAAATCATATTAGTTAAAAAAATAAAGCTTCTTTTATTGCTTCTCCATATTGCAATTCTCGTCAAATTTTCCCCAAAAGTTATATCAAAGAACAATTACAACAGGTTATTAAACAAAAACGTTCGTTATGACTCTGTGTATATATATACAACTTTTTTCAGTTTTTCAATTAACAACAAAACCAAGAAAATGAATCGTATGTATCTAAGTAACCATAATGTAATTATCTATCTTAAAAGCAAACGACAGAATTCTTTATAATTCTGTAAAACCATCTGAATGTTTTATTCGGAAAAGATTGTCACAACATAATTGTCCAATTCTGTTTTTAATTGTTGTCATCTTGGATAACCAATTCGATGATTCAACCTTAATTGCAGCCTCACAATCTACCTAGAAATCAATTTTCGTTAAATTCTGACAAAAATTAAATTTTGACGTATTTTGGCTGTCGTTGTAAAAATGGCAACCCGTTTCACAATATTTTTTTTTCATGGACAGCATAATTTCTTATGCTAATCTAACTGTATGCCAATTTTCATTTTGTTACAGCAAGCCATCCATGACCAGCAAAGACATGGATGTAGCGTTGTTCAACAATTAGCAAAGAGATCCACTCAAATTGGTGATAGGGGCGTCTTGAACTTACTATGAGATATGAGCAAAGCTCATTGTTTAAGGCCTCATGGTGACTTCAAGATGAAGAACAACAATAAAAGCGTTGTCCCTTTGCTTGTTTTTACCATGAATTTGTAGAGACTTTGTTTCATGTGCACTTACCCCATATTCTTTTATTCACCATCTCAAAATAATCGCTCGACAAAAATAATTGGAAGAAAAAACAATAATAATCAAAAGAAACGTAGAATAACAACATTTCATCCCGACTATGTCTTCGGTGACATACATGTAATTGTAACCTTACAACTGTAATTGATGACATTGATACTCGATAATATTGTGTTCAAAAATATTTGTACATTATAGTAATAAAAGTCTGAATTTTAAATGTATTTTAGATTTAAGTGTAATCTTTATATGGTGGATGGCAGTTGTATCGAACGCATTCCTTACTCCAAGTTTATTAAAACAGCTACGAAACCTTTCTACAAATAGTAACCAGAAAACGACAGAAAGAATAATTGTACCTAACACATTGCACAGTTCTAGTTCGGTTCGCATGAAAGACAATCCAGTAAGCGAACATTTCAGACATAAGAAATCCGTCTGTTCAACGAAATTGTTAATAATGTCAATTGACAACACTCTAAAAATAGCTGTAAGTTATTATTTTTTTTTCATTTTATCTTGTATTTCTTTTTTGATTAAACAAATAAGAGTTATACCTCTTGGGTGTGGACAAACAAAAATCCCCAGAACTTCAAAGTAAGTGTTTTGTTCACATAGAAGGATGAATTAAACTTTTTATTGATCAATGTATTTCATAAATCGTCTGATATAAAAAAAAATGTTATACTATCAATAATTTTACTCAAGAACCATGGAATCAGTTGCTTGATATATAAATATTCTATTTCCGTAAGGCAACCCTGTTTAGAAATAATTCAAAATATTGCCCTTCTGTTGCTTCAAATGTTGACAACTTTGATTTTCTCAGAAATAATTCATATTTTTTTTAGAAATTCGCATCAGAAAATTTGTTTTCCTTAGTGCTCAGTACAACTGGGAATGGACAACCAGTAAATGTCCATACCGGGACCAGTCTTAAAGTCCAATTAGGGAGTGCAGACCCTGAACCTGGATATGGTCTATTTGTGATATTGATAGATCCATTGTTACGACCCATCAAATCATAAATATCATGAATGTTTTGCTCATGTCATGAAATACATTTTACACAAACAATAATGATGAAATTATTAAATACACAATGAATGAAAATGAAATTTGCTTATATTTTTTCTTACTCTTATAATTTCTTTCAACAGAGAGATAAATATTCACATTTCAAAGTATTCTACATTTACTGTTTTTAAATTTCAACACACACAACTAGAATCAATACCAACAAGGAAAATTCATGGTAAATAGATAATTTGTATCTAAACATAAACAAAGGATGAAAGCCGAAATAAATACAGATATTCTACAGATAAAGACATTGTAATCATTCAAAAACAGCAATCAATTAAATAGGAAAAAAACACTATATTATTTACAAGGTAACATGTGAAAATGAATCAAACACACTTGAATGGCTAAAAAATGAAATAAAAAATATACTTATAAGGTTTAAAGTGAAAACTATAAATTAATTCAATTTTTTGTTTTATTTATTTATTTTTTTTATTCAGAATAACAGTAGTGTGACAGCAACAAAGAATATCCATATAAATTTACCACATTTCCAATCCGCTACATTTAGGAAAGACTTTGAGACATATCACCAGCTCCTATCATTTATTGTAAGAGAAACTGATGCAAAAATATATCGGTCTCCTTTAAAAAATGTATTTGACTCGATTGAAACAATAATGAGAGACATGAATGAATTCTTACCTTGTGTAAGTAAAGGGAAAAGTTCTTCAAAAACAGATATACATCTTAACACGGTCAAGTTGCGGAAAAAAAGCTATTATGTTGCTATGGTAGAGCACATATTGTCGCACTTAAAGACGTTTATAAAAAGCTACAGCACTTCCAATCAATGATCACCATCGAAATTGGATAGCAGATTCGGGTTCCTTGTATGGCAAAAACTTTATTTTTACCCCTTTTTTTATATACTGAGTATTGATATATGTTTATTTTATTTTATTTATTCTAAATGTTGTTGTTTATTTATTACCATCATTTTTTAAAAATTATTTAATTTTTTTGTATGAAAATTGTAGGGTACTTTGTTGGTAAAAGCTGTAACCAACAGATGTTTTTTTTTTACAGCTAATTGTGATTAAACACATTAAAATTATAAAAAGTATATTGTTTGCTTTTATTTATTTTTTATACATTCGTCTTTTTTCCTTTTTTATGGAGCTTTTGCAAATCCAGAATACTGCAATATATCAATAAACAATCCTAAGAATTAACACAAAAGCAGTGTCCAGAGACAAGGAAAAAACGAGAGTACGAAAAAACAAATTAAAAGATATGAGAGAGCAACAAAAACATTGAAATTAAAACTCACAATAATCAAAACTAAGACATTTACATTGCAAATTCCCAAAAAACAGAGAGAGGCAACAGGTGATGAGAAAGGGTAAGCATGTCATGCCCCGTACACTTCACCCGTTACACTGTCACTGAGTTAGGCAACAGGTGATCAGGAAGGGTAAGTATATCATGCCCCGTACACTTCAACCGTTACACTCTCACTGAGCTAGACAACAGGTGATCAGGAAGGGTAAGCATATCACGCCCCGTACACTTAACCCGTTACACTGTCACTGAGCTAGACAACAGGTGATCAGGAAGAGTAAGCATATCATGCCCCGTACACTTCACCCGTTACACTGTTACTGAGCTAGACAACAAGTGATCAGGAAGGGTAAGCATGTCATGCCCCGTATACTTCACCCGTTACACTGCCACTGAGCTAGACAACCGGTGACCAGGAAGAGTAATCGTATCATGCTCCGTACACTTCACCAGTTACACTGTCGCTGAGCTTGGCAACAGGTGATCAGGAAGAGTAATCATGTCATGCCCAGAACACTTCATCCGTTACACTGGCACTGAGTTAGGCAACAGGTGATCAGGAAGGGTAAGCATATCATGCCAGTACACTTCACCCGTTACACTGTCACTGAGCTAGGCAACAGGTGATCAGGAAGGGTAAGCATGTCATGCCCCGTACGCTTCACCCGTTACACTGTCACTGATCGAGCTAGACAACAGGTCATCAGGAAGAGTAAGCATGTCATGGCCCGTACACTTCACCCGTTTCACTGTCACGGAGCTAGACAACAGGTGATCAGGAAGGGTAAGCATGTCATACCCCGTACACTTCACCCGTTACACCGTCACTGATCGAGCTAGACAACAGGTGATCAGGAAGGGTTAGCATATCATGGCCCGTACTATTCACCCGTTAAACTGCCATTGAGCTAGACAACAGGTGATCAGGAAAGGGTAAGCATATCATGCTCCATACACTTCACCCGTTACACTATCGCTGAGCTAGGCAACAGTCGACCAGGAAGAGTAATTATATCATGTTCCGTACACTTCACCCGTTACACTTTCACTGAGCTTGACAACAGGTGACCAGGAAGAAAAATCAAATCATGCCCAGTACACTTCACCCGTTACACTATCACTGAGCTCTCAAACTTTGGCATTTTATGAATAGTATTTTTGTTTTTGATTATTTCCAATTGCAATTCTTATCACCTGTTTAAAGTGCCCACATATCACTACCTTATAAAGCCAATTTTTCTTATAAATGACTTGATGAGTGCCTTGCATTTGTCAAAATGTTGTAACTTTCCACTAGCTTGGGAAACTATTGCTAGATGAAGAACAACAATCAAAGCATTGTTCCGTTGCTTCTTTTGAACACGTGTAGAGACTTCTTTTGTCTCAAGGTGCATTTACTCCATATTCTTTCATTGTTAATTTTGTCGGAAAACGGATAATAGTGATTGCAATATCACATTGCCAGTTTAATTTATGTGGTTGAATATCCCGTTTCCAAAACCAGTAAAAATTAGGTTGAAGCGTTTTTCGGCATCTTTCAATGATTTCCTCACAAACTGGTGCTGGGGCCCGTCTTGCGCTTAGCTCATTGTTTAATGCCTCACTGGTGATTTAGATATGAAGAACAGCAATAAAAGCGTCGTCCCATTGCTTGGTTCTACCATATTTTAAAATACTGTCGTGTATTTACTTCATATCCTATCATTGTTTATTTCAGTCGAAACCATTGATACCACTTAGGAGTATCTCCCCCATGCAAAGCTCTGTCCTTAGCAGATTTTGGCTTTACATTTAGATCACTTTGGTTATTTGTTCTTTATCAGTTTTTAAGCATTTTTGAGTTTACGGTCTTCCAAAAGTTTCGATTTTATCTGCACTGATGAGACATAATTTGTCGAAATGCGCATATGCAGAAAGTAAATTCACAGTGACTTCGGTATTTAGTTATTTGTTACCACTGGGTCGATGCCACTGCTGGTGGACTGTTAGTCACCGAGGGTATTCACAAGCCCAGTAGTCAGTACTTCGGTGCACTCGAAAGCCGATTATTTTTTAAACCTTACAATATCTATTATTTTGTAAATTTTATTGAAAACTAAGGAGTATCTCCCTCATGCAAAGCTCTGTCCTTAGCAGATTTTGGCTTTACATTTAGATCACTTTGGTTATTTCTTCTTTATCAGTTTTTAAAAATTTTTAGTTTATGGTCTTCCAAACGTTTCGATTTTACAAGTATCTGCACTGATGAGACCTAATTTGTCGAAATGTGCATATGCAGAAAGTAAATTCACAGTGACTTCGGTATTTAGTTATTTGATATCAGATTCGAGATGACCAGAAATATAACTAAAAATATCCTTTTTCATTGTGACACCGACATGTCATATCATTCAATGATATAACGGTGGTGACGATAATCGTTATCAATAACTATATTTAATGCCACTTTACTTCTGCAGATGGCCATTTCAAAAACTTCTGTGTCTTTAGTCCAAATAAAATCAAAACATTGGGGAATTCATAAACTGAAATATTTGTAAAAGCTGATAGAGAACGAATAACGAACAAGCATCTAAATGGAAAGCCAATATAAGCTAAGGGCAAAGGTTTGCAAGCGAGAGATACTCCTTTAACAAAAACTTAGATAGTGTTGATTCCAAATGAAGAAGCAGAGTGTTCACTAACTGGCAAATTTGGCCCTTTATATCCCAAAATTTTCAGGTCAATTAAATAAACTGGTTAAAGCCTACCGCTAGCAGTTGTTGGTGCCGGTACCAGGACCCGCGGTCCTTCCGTTGTCTATGTTTGTCTTTTGTTATTTAGTTGTTTTTCCTGTTCAGTTCCCTGTTGTATTGTGTCATGTCATTGTAATGTTCGGCCATTGTTAGTGTTTCTGTTATCTTTTCTTCTTTAATTATACTGTCAGTTGGATAGTTTTTCATGGCCAAAAATATATTAAGGATCAGTGTGAAGTTGTATTCAGTGGAGATGAAATTTTTTCAGAATTAGGACACTTTGAATAACGAAAACGGACATTTTCAGCTAAATTTCACGTCTTCACGGATTTGACATAACCTGTTTGACTCAACCCTGGATTGACTCACTGATCGTGTGACGGGTGCCGCTAGCGGAGCAGGACATGCTTACCCTTCCGGGGCACATGATGTCACTCCCGCTTTTCATTGGAGCTGTCACTATGAGTGCCTTAGTTCTTAATGTCGTCGTTCATTGCGGCTGTCTGACGTCTTTGTTTTGTCTTTAATCTTCTCTTTGCTATGGACTTTATTTTTTTTATATCTCCCCGCCTCAGAGAGGTGGGAGATATATTGTTTTTACTCGTGGGTTCCGTCACAAAATTTGTGTTCGCTTGTTTGCAAAAACCACTGCACTCACGATGTCCAAATTTTCAGGATATATCAGTTTCCATTTGATCTATGTCCATGTACTTTTATGTGTTAATTAGTCAAACTGTTAATTGGATATTTGCTAATTAAAATTGTAACTAAAAATAGTATTTGTACTGATAACAGCCTAAACAGGTAAAATTTGAAAACCAACAGACGAATAAAATCTAATGAACAGACGAATGAAAGTGGTGTTGTGCACAGCTTAGTTAATTTACCAAAAAAACATACCTGTACTCATGTTTCTAACAAATACAACATGTAAGTGTCATAATTTGAAAAAGTCTGATAAATTCAAAATTAGTTCCAATTCATGATAAACCTATTACAATTACAGACATTTGGAATATACAATGTATTCTCAACCTCCACTCATCATATTATAATTTGATTTCCGATTTAATGGGAAAATTATTTATTTCTTATCTTAATTGAAGTTGTCACTTAACATGCTGCATACGACACTTTAATCAGAGATAATACTACTGGATGGTATTTATGAAATTGATACCTTAATTTCATAAAAATAATTTGACAAGATTATGTTATATTAACATGTAAAGACAATAAAATAAAGCACATAAAAATATGCATCACTTATCTACTCTCAGCTGACAATGGTAACTCAAACTTTTTCAATTAGGAAAAATTATCTGTGAGGGTAGTCAGGCCGGATCAATAATTTAGTATTATAAGCATGACCCCTGGAACAAATTATGTCAGAACGGGGAGATATAGTATTCGTTTCGAATACATTCCTCTGGTTTTTTTTGGATTAATACTTCGCTTGTTCTTTCGGTATTCTACTGCCGTTGTTTTTGAATAATTTGGTTTTCAAGTGAAGACAGTAGTCAGCAAATCAATTTGTTACCACCAATGTTATAGAGGAAAATGTACAAAGATATGAAATTAGAAATTATGAACAAGACCTTGAGCTAATGAAGATGTTTATTTTTTTTTCCAACACCCCTTACGTTTACAAATGCGCAATTATTCATAATAGGTGATTTTCCACCAATCGTATGTACCACAATGCTAATTCTGAATTTCATCTTGGGGTAAAAAACTAGATACATTCCGAACAACATTAATCGCGCAATTGTAACCTTACATTTTCATCAAGACACAAATCAAAGACGATTCATTTTCTCATTTATTATATGATTGACTTAATATGTTCAAAGAAAAAAATCTTTCTGATTAAATATGCCATAATTATCATGTTTATATATCTTTTGTTTATTAGTTGTTGTTAAAAAAAACATTTGATTTGCTATCAGTACATTATTTTATGTTCATGACATTTTTTATTGATTTTATTTAACATGATCTAACATGAAAATCACTCGATTCTGCAACATTTGTACACGTCTGTTTTTCAAAGTTGAGATTTTCGAGGACATATTATCATGAGAATTTGAAACTGCGTTCTTAAAGTCTTTTAGGGAAAATTACAAATGATCAACACCCACCTTGTGTTATTACGACTCTGCAGAACTGCTAAAACGCATAACCCGATTGTGTATCGCATTATCTAAAAAAAGTATGCGTTTGTTTAAAATAAATCAGTGCAATGCACGCAGTGCACTTCTTGCAATCGCGTAGAGGTGTTGCAAGTAACCATTTCTGCACAAACAATTTTCTTACTTCGTTTTGAATTTTTAAGGGTTCACTGCTGTCGCTTTAATGCTGTTAACAATGGGTTTTTCAAATAGCAAAAAATTTTTCAAACAAGTACATTTATTTCACTCTAATAAAACAACGGCATTGGAATACCGAAGGTACAATGGAAGCGATGACTACTAAAATCGAAGTCCAAAGTCATGGCAAAAACGGCAACAGAGAAAAACAAAGACAAAACAAGGACATGAGACAGCCACAATGCATGGATAAGATAACATTCAGAACTAAGGCACTCAGAGTGTGAACTCCTATGAAAACCGGGAGTGACATAAAGGATTATTAAGGTTATTAATTTTACCCCCAAAAATTACCTAGTAATTATTAACATTCAAACAATTACTTAAAAGTTTTGGTTTTCTTTATAAAAAGTAACAAAATTACTTGCACAGTTCTACGTCATCTCTATAATAAAGGTAAAACTAAAACAACAGCAGTAGAATACCGAAGGAACAAGGGAAGCGATGACTACAAAAATCGAAGTCCAAAGACATGGCTAAAAAACGGTAACAGATAAAAACAAAGACAAAACAAGGACGCGAGACAGCTACAATGCACGGAAATAAAAAGATAACAAAAACTAAGGCACTCATAGTGTGAACTCCCATGAAAACCGGGAGTGACATCAGGTGCTCCGGAAGGGTAAGCATGTCCTGCCCCGCTAGCGACACCCGTCACACTATCAGTGAGGCATATAGTGTTTAAAAAAGTCTGTTTTGTAGCGGATTGGTTAGTGCCATTTTCTAACCCTTAGACAAAAACCAATGAAATCCATGGTACATGTAACTTCTCTAACCCTCAAACAGTACCATGGTGAGAAGCTCTTTGTAATCTCTATAGTATTGAAACAATCGCAAGGACAAATCGGTAGCACAAACATCACTGACGAAGACAAAACTAAAATTATACGTATGATATACAAGACAACACGAATAACTAAAGTACTGACAGTGTGAACTCCCATAAAAACCGGGAGCGACATAAGATGCTCCGGATGGGTAAGCATGTCCTGCGCTTAGTAATATTTAAACTTTGAGTATTTTTTTTAACAAAAACAATACCTTTGAGTAAATCTTTACTTATGATTTTATCACAAGTAGTTGTATGTAATATCAAATTACTGTATATTATATACAATAAATTGATAACAGGATTATCAATGAAATTTGTATTAAGAGAACAGCTGAAATTTACATTTTCTTTTGTATTAGATACATTAAATATAATGTTGTATTAGATATTCAGTAACTCGATCCTGTGTATTTTGACAACTAGGACATGCCTGTAATTTCCTTCTCTTACAAAAAGCCTACAAGAAGTTTTTTTTAATTATTCCTCTATTACCTATGATGCTAACTTCGAGAAGAACTACCCCAGCAGCTGTTCCACGTCGCCATATCGCTATGACCCATGCGGACATATATTAACCGGAACTTGAACATCACCGGTGATAAAGGAGTCAGAAAATTCTTTAGAAAGGTGCCTAAAAATTGCTTGTCTTCGAAAATTAACCGGCAAGAATGTTTTGATATTATTAAAGACGCAGTTACCAATAATTGTATAAAATGGTACAAACGAGAAAAAGCAGACAAACACGCACTCAATATGTTCAAAGATAGAATTATTACCAAAGTCACCAACAAAATAAATTTCTATAAAGACAATTACAAAGAGTGACCGCCTAACCTGTCTATTAACAGAATTAAGTTAAAATTAAGAGATCTTAGAAATGAATATCTTTTTGTACCAGTCGACAAAGCCACAAACAGCGTTTCTATTATTTGAAAGAAAATACTATATCCATGTCCATCAAAATGAATAATTCACCAGTCCAATTGTCAGACTTGTCTGACATGAAAATTTACCTAGCGATTAATATAAATCTCCCTTTTTTATCAAAACTCTAACCCCTCAAAATACTACGGCTTCATTCCGTGTATGGTTCTCGGTACTTGATTTGGCTTCCTTTTTCGACATTTTTCTTGGTAATGAGTACTTCTTATTTTGACTATTTTTGATTATTGCTTTCCATATTATTTGCTTTTAATGCTGCTGATGAGAGGTTACTGCTTGAAACACGTGTACAGCATAAATAGATTTACTGTTTTTATGCAACTTCGGTATTTTTGTATTTTGTAACCATTGGACCGATGTCACTGCTGGTGGACCAGAGGTCCCCGAGGGTATTCACCAGTCCAAATAGTCAGACTTGTCTGACATGAAAATTTACCTAGCGATTAAGAGCAATCTCCTGTTTTATCAAATTTCTAACCCCTCCAAAATACTACGGCTACAATCTGTGTATGGCACTCTGTGGATGTCTTCGGTACTTGATTTGACTTCCTTTTTCGATATTTTTTTGGTTATGAGTACTTTTTTCTTATTTGGATTATGGCTTTCCATATTATTTGATTTTAATGCTGCTGATGAGAGGTTACTCCATGAAACTCGTGTACAGCATAACAAAATTTACTGTTTAATATGCAACTTCGGTATTTTTGTATTTTGCAAAGTCTACTTCTTTTTACGTACTAATATTGTCGAAAAAAAGACATTAACCAAACAGCACTACAACGATACAGATATGCTCCAAGTTCCACCTAAAGATAACACCTTGCCTACAATGTACTGGGTTCCTAAGCTTCATAAAAATCCATACAAACATCGTTTTAATTCGGCATTGAGTAATTTGTCTACCTCTAATTTATCCACCAATTTAACCAGTGCATTCACCAGTATTAAAGATATCCACTAAGCAAAAGATGCGTTATTGATGGAAAGAACATAATCAGTATAGCTATAAATGAGGGTGAAGGATCTAGCATCTTTTATGATCTTTTACGAATACCTGCAAAAATTCAGTCTCATAAGTATATAAAAACAAGTCTGCATCAAATACTGTGAACAAAACTGATCAAAAATATGTTGTAAATTACTTTTAGGGTGTAAAATATTCCATTAAAGTTTTAAATGAATTAAAATAATTAAAATCAATAAGATGACCAGATTCGTCTATTGACAATTATAATTTTTCTACACTTTATATAACCCTTCCACATTAATTGATTAAATCAAAATTTTGACAACTTATCAAATGGTCTACAAATGATAAGGTCTACAGGTTATTTGTTGTAATAAAAAGAAAGGATTTTTCTCTAATATAACTTACAAAAATTATTGGTCCTGGACTTGCGATGACATGATTAAGGCACTTAATCTTTTGCTAGACAACATTTTTGTTCTTTTTGGCAACATCGTTTATCAACATGTCATTGGAATTCCCATGGGTCATATTGTGCACCTCTCATTGCAGATATTTTCTGTTCTGCTACGAACAAGAATTTATGTAAAACTACATGATTTAACCGTAAAAACAGTCATAAACTTGTTTTGATTTTCAACGCTAACAGAAGGTATATCGACGATATCCTTATTATTGACAAATAGGAAAAATCAAAGGATATGGAGTGAATGTACTGTTTTTAGACCCCAGTCGACCTCATGTACCCAAAAGAATTGAAATTTAATAAAGCAAACAGTGACTCTAAATACTGCCCATTTCTCGATCTTACTATTAATGTTGACCCTGGGAAAACAAAAACTACACTTTATGATAAAAGTGATGATTTTGATTTCACAACTACAAATTTCCCCTTTCTTGATGGTGACGTTCCTGTAGCTCAAACATACGGGATATATATATCTCAATTAGTACGATTCGCACGCGTCTGTTCTACTCTTGACGACTTCAATGAACTTAACCGTTTAATCACATCCAAACTTTTACATTAAGGTTACAGATTTCATAAATTGATCAACACATTTGAGAAGTTTTATAGAAGATATGGACATTTGATATCTAAATATGATTCGACTCGCAAAAAGCTTATTACTAAGGGCATTTTACACCCTCGTTTTTAAGGTGATGTTATTAAAAAATGTCAAAAACTGATATAAAATCTAGAAAAACTGGGAAGTAACTAACATTCTTTAGGTAATGGTGGATATTGACCGGATATTCATAATTCCGTTAAATTGGCTTTTGGATCCAATGACCTGGAGATTGTACAGGTATACTCTCACTGATACTGTCGATGTCTACTAAAATCCATAATAATTCATCATCAAACCCGTCGGGAAGTTTTAAATTTGATTTTAATTCCGTAGTACGACAGTGTTTTACCAGCACACTAGGCAGTTTAACGGCGAGCACTCCTTGACCAAACTTTCTAAATAACGTTTTGTCTAATTCTTTCCTTCTTAAGATTTTGGTCTTGGAGTAAGCAGTCTCCTGTAATGTGTTTTATTTGTATGCTACTTTAGGGAAACGGAATAGAGAAAGGGAAGGTTTTGGTACCCATAAACCGGTTTAAGCCTACCGCTAGCTCTTGCTTGAACCGGTACAAAGTCCGGCTATTCTGAGTTCCTATCGTTGTCTATGTTTGTCAATTGTCATTTCATTGTTTTTCTTGTGCAGAAATCTGGACGGTTGTGGAATGTCATTGTAATTTTCAGCCATTGTGGGTGTTTCCTGTTATCTTTCCTACTTAAAATCAACGTTGAAAATATTTGTTTTCATGTCTGCTCTCTGTTAATAATTGATTATTTCAACAAAAGGTCCCTCTGGATAAAGTTCTGCGTTCAATTATGCCAAACAATTAGCACGTATCTTTCTTACTAGACTGGTGTATTGCGGGCGTCTTATTGTTTTTGTTTTTGTCTATGGGAGTCTAGAATGATGTTCATTTCGCTGAACTTGATTACTCTTTATTTAGGGGCCAACTCCGACCTGCCGTTGGGTGTGGGGTTTCCTCACCGTTCATTGAAGATCTTATGGTGGCTTTGAGTTGTTAGTACTCCCCTTTGGGTCGTTGTCTCTTTGACACATTCCCCGCTCCCTTCTTTTTAAATACATTTAAAAATGTCAAATGTTAAAACATTTGATTTTTCTACTCTCTATTCTACTCTTCCACACGATAAGCTAAAATCAGTACTCCGGGATTTAATACATCAGTCTTTCTGTACTAAAAAGGGTGAAAGAAGATATTCATATTTAGTGATAGGTAAAGATGGGGCCTATTTTGTTAAACATCACACTGATTCACACAAAAAGTATACAGAGGAGGATGTCATTGCAATGCTGGAATTCTTGATTGATAACATATTTGTACAATTTGACGGGCAAGTTTTCCAGCAGACAATAGGGATACCTATGGGGACTAATTGTGCGCCACTTTTAGCAGATTTGTTTCTTTATTCGTATGAAGCCAGGTTCAAACAAGGGTTAGTTCAGAAAAAAAGACCATAAGCTTGCCAAATCCTTTAATTTCAGTTTCCTTTATATAGATGATGTTCTTTCATTGAACAATACTCAATTTATAAATAACCTTCATCTTATGTGCCCAAATGAACTCGAAATTAAAGAGACCACTGATACACCATCATCAGTATCATACCTGGACCTATACCTCTACATTGACAACTCTGGACGTCTGAAAACAAAACTATACTACAAGCGTGATGATTTCGACTTTCCAATAGTGAACCTTCCATTTTTGAGCAGTAATATTCCAACATCTCCGGCATATGGCGCGTACATTTCACAACTCATTCGCTATTGCCGTACCTGTAGTTTGTACAGCGATTTTGTCAACAGAGCGAAATAACTGTCTCAAAAACTTCTACATCAAGGGTATGTTGATATTGTCACTACAGCACTACTGTTGCAATTGTCACTACAGAAGTTTTACGGTCGTCACCACGATTTGACAGACCATTACAATGTTTCTGTTTCACAAATGAGAACAGATACTTTTGGGTAGATCCAGAGTTTCTTACCGGACTGACTAACACCGACTGTGACAAAACCGGACTTTTCACTGGCAGTGTGAAAGGTGCCACGCGTGGAGTAGATCATGCTTACCCTTCCGGAACACCTGATGATACTCCCGGTTTTCAGTGGGAGTTCACACTGTCAGTGCTTTAGTTTTTTTGTGTTGTCTTGTATCTCACACTGTCATTCTTTAGTTTTGTCTTCGTTGATGATGTGTGTAGTATCGATTTGTTCCTGTAATTGTTCTAATACTAAATAGATTAACACAAACTTATCAAACTTTTACCTTGGTACTGTTTGAGGGTTAGAGAAGTAACACGTACCATGGATTTGAATTGGTTTTGTCTAAGGGTTAGAAAATGACATGAACCAATCAGCCTCTAAACAGATGTTTAATCACCATATTTCACCTGGCTGTGTGACGAGTGCCATGCGTGGAGCAGATCATGCTTACCCTTCCGGAGCACCTGATGATACCTCAGTTTTAATAGGGGTTCACACTGCTAGTGCTTTAGTTTAGATGTGATGTCACAGAAAATCTTTATTTCTATAAATTCTTGCCAGAGCGACATTTTCATCTATTCTTTCTCAATGTTGTCGGTAAATATTTCATTTTTAAAACTTTCTTTTGCCAAATAAGGCTGTTACCGCAAATCGTCTTAACGCCTCACTTTAAACTTGATGTAATTTCCTATGCTACTTGTTCGATTCGAACCTACTGTAACTGGTTATATTATAATATACGTTTAAAAAGGATACTTTGTTTTATCTTGATTAAAGAAAGAGATGTACAGTTGTTTAAGTGCCCCTGTTACCGACCAGCGTTTTGAGAGTGCAAAATGAATTTAATGGTTCGATACTTGAAATACAAGGAAGATGTGCGAGGGGTGTATCATTAAAAATATTTTTAGGCTTTTGACAATACAAATTTTAATCGGAACATAATGAAAGGATTGGTATAAAAATTCCAAATCTAAGTACAAGTCTACAATAAGTTAACACAAAGAGCTTCTATAATTGTAATCGATTTCACAAATCTCTTGAATTTTCCTTTAAAAAATATATCAAAGAACAATAATGTCCGTCATTATTTTGAGTATATAAATACATCTTTTCTTCAGTCTTCTATATGCAACAAAACATAGAAAATGAATCGTATGTATTAAACTAACCATAATGCAATAACCTTTTTCAAAGGCAAACAACAAAAATGTTGATGTCCATGTTAAACCAATATAATATTAAAAGAATGTTTTGTCCCATTTTGATCAAATTTTATATCAAATGTATTTCTCTGTGAGTTGTATTGCTCTACATGAATAGTCGTTCAGAAATAAGCATAACTTTTTTGTGTGTTGTAATTAGTAGATTAATTAAAATTAAAATTGAAAGTGATTTTTGTTTAAAATTTGAAAACAAAGTTATTCCAGCGAGATCAAAATGATAAGTAACCGATCTCGTTTTTTTAAATATGAGTAAGTAAATATTTGGCAAGAACTTAACTTAAGAAAAACTCAAGAAATTCTATGGCCGTCACCATAGCATCATTGAAAGATATGACGTGTCAGTATCCCAAATGAAAGTGGACATTTTCAGCTAGATTCACGTCTTCCCGGATTTGACTACCGACTTTGACATTTTCCCGGATTGAATCACTCACAGTGTGACGGGTGCTGTTAACAGAGCAGGACATGCTTACCCTTCCGGAGCACCTGATGTCACTCTCAGTTTCACTGGAGTTCACACTGTGAGTACCTTTGTTCTGAATGTTGTGGTTTCTGGTTCTGTGCTTTGTGTCTGTCTGGCGTCATTGTTTTTGTGTCTAACGTCATTGTTTTCTGTGTTCTCGTTTTTGCCCTGTCTTTGGACTTCGATTTTTGTGAATATCTCCCCTTTGTTCCTTCGGTATTCTACTGCCGTTGTTTTTAACTCTTAATTTTCCATCCTTTTAACATAAACATTTTATCGTCATTTAAAATGACAAGATAAATATATCCCTTTCCTTGTTCATTAAACCTAATATGGTACGGCTGAGCCACATTAATTCGATCAATAGGGATAAGCGCCGATAAATTGAGTTTATCGGTCACATTAATGCGATAAACACATATTTGGGGCGAAAATTCGTGAATGAATTATCGTGCTAAGTACAGTTATTTGTGGTTAAGTTTCTTAACGGTCGTTCATGAATGATCGCAAAGTAACATAAATTAATGAACCAATGAAATCGCTAAGGCAGTTAAAGGGAACCAATCAATCCGATGTATCGCTAAGACGTTTGGTCTCACCAAATCAAATGAACTATTAGAAAATCTTTAAATCTTTGCCATGTGCACTGTGCAGCTAAATGTTTGACGAGCGGGAAACAGATTTCGGAATTACGAGAACGGGAATCGTTTTACGTTGATCATTTAAAAATATATTTTTTCCTGTAAATAAAATGCTATTTTAGGGGACGACCGTTTAATTTTCGGTGGAGGGGGTCCTTTAGTAATTTTGACAATAAAAATTAGTTTCACGTCCATTTAAAAGAAATTGTATATTTTCTCCAAATATCACATGTTTTCCTTTAAATCGAATTTCATGACACGTAGGAATAGAATATTTATCTTCACTGGCACCAAGATTGATTGATTTATTTTCAAAATCGCCCAAGCTTTCCTCCCCTTTAAAAAAATAAATAAATGGTCATCCCTTACTATTGCCCGCAACGGTAAATATATACAAATTTTAGTATTTTGAAACAAAAGATGTCGAGTAAGTAAATGAAATAAAAGGGACAACAGGAAACACCTGCATTTAATTTGCATTTAATTCCCATTTTGGGGTAAAATGTACTAAAACAAATTTTGTCTAGAAAATGAAATGTGAATTTTAATGTAATATTCGGGTTACATAGACTAAAAGAGATATGTCAAGTAAGTAAAATCTGCATTCAGTGTAATATGAACTAAAACAAATATGTCGAGTAAGTAAAATCTGCATTTTACTGTAATATTTTGGTGATATGGACTAAAACAAATGTTTTTGGAAAATAAAATGCGCAATTAAATGTAGTATTCGGGTCATATTGACTATTAACTTTAAATATATGGACTAAAACAAATGCGTCGAGTTAATAAAATCTGTATTCAAATGCTATATTTGGAAATATGGACTAAAACAAATGTGTCGAGTTAATAAAAGCTGTATCTAAATGCCATATTTATCAATTATGGACTTTTTACGAAGTCAATATGTTATATATGGACCTGTTGGGTTATATTGACCAAGGACGAAGTCCGAGGTCAATATATTCTGAACAGGTCCATATTTAACATATTGACAAGGTAAAAAGTCCATCATTTTTATATTACATATGTAGTTTTATGGTATCTCATTAAATTTTTGTCGAGGAAAATTTTGTCAATACATCGGAATTTAATCAGAAATAGAATCCTTATTTGAAGGCGGACATCTAGAATGAGTTACTACATGAGTGCTCATAGAATAAATAAATGCCGACATTTCTCATATATTTGCCAAACAAAAAAACAAAAAAAAAAACCAAACAAGTAAGCCTTTTTGTTAGCGTGTTTTCGTGAAGAGTGCAATAAAAACATGTGACAAATGTTAAATATATTTTTCATCGATTTCAGTAGTTGCTCTGTAAATCATTTTAATGTCCCCTTTTATTTCACATGCGGAAACTTCTATAAGTGCGCAAAATGTTTTCCGATATTTATTAAAATATTATTTCATAAGACCTTTCTTAGTGAAAAAACTTAAGTCTGAAAGTCCAACCAGACATGTAGCGTCAATAAAACTAAAAATGCAAACATAGCGTCAATTTACTTAAAAATAGAAACATGGCGTCAATATACCTAAAATTAGAAACAACGCTGAAATATACTGAATATTCTTAAAATCACGTGAGAGTATTAGCCAATGAGATTAATAGGAACTTAAACCATATGTAATATTTGGAAATATGGACTAAAACAAATGTGTCGAGTAAGTAAAATCTGTATTTAAATGCCATATTTGGGTAATATAGACTACATGTAATACAAATGTGTAGAGTAAGTAAAATCTGTATTTAAATGCTAAAACAAATGTGTCTATTAAGTAAAAACTTTATATAATAGTTATATTTGAGTAATATTAGCTAAAACAAATGTGACTAGTATATTGGAGTAATATGGACTAACACAAATGTGTCTATTAAGTAAAATCTATATATAATAGTTACATTTGAGTAATATTGGCTAAAACAAATGTGCGATTAAGTAAAATCTGTATTGTAATGCTATTTTTTGGGTAATATGGACTAAATCAAATGTCTCTATTAAGTAAAATCTATATATAATAGTTGTATTTGAGCAATATTGGCTAAAACAAATGTGTCGAGTAAGTAAAATCTTTATATAATAGTTATATTTGAGTGATATTAACTAAAGAAATATGTCGAGTAAGTAAAATCTGTATTGTAATGCTATTATTTGGGTAATATGGACTAAATCAAATGTATCTATTAAGTAAAATCTATATATAATAGTTATATTTGAGCATATTGGCTAAAACAAATGTGTCGAGTAAGTAAAATCTATATATAATAGTTATATTTCAGTGATATTGGCTAAAAAAATGTGTCGAGTAAGTAAAATCTATATGTAATAGTTACATTTGAGTAATATTGGCTAAAACAAATGTGCGATTAAGTAATATTTTATGAAAGGATATGGAGTAAATGATCATGAGATGATAACACATATATTAACTTTAACTGCAATAATTTTAATGAGCTGTATGGCCATTTCGGAAATTTATTCCTCATCAGCAGCATATCTGTATTGTTATGCTATATTTGGGTAATATGGACTAAAACAAATGTGTGGATTAAGTAAAATCTGTATTGTAATGCTATATTAGGGTAATAGGGACTAAATCAAATGTGTCTATTAAGTATAATCTACATATAATAGTTATATTTGAGTAATGTGGGCTAAAACAAATGTGTTGAGTAAGTAAAATCTGTATTGAAATGTTATTTTGGGGTAATATGGGCTAAACCAAATGTGTCGAGTAAGAAAAATCTGTATTTATATATTATATTTGGATAATATGGACTAAAGCAAATGTGTGAGTCAGAACAATCTGTATTTTAATGTTATATTTGGAGTAAAATAGACTAAACCAAATGTGTCGGGTAAGTAAAATCTGAATTTAAGTGTATGGTGGTAAAACAGATGTGTCGAATAAGTAAAATAATATAGGCTACAAAAATTGTGCAGAGTAAGTAAAATCTGCATTTTATTGTTTACTGCAAAAAAAAAGGGGGGGGGTATTGCCTGGTAGGAATGAGCCAAAGTTATCTGAGATACATGCCCAAAATTTATAGAACTACACCAAATTAAAGGAAGCATACTCATAGCATTGAGAATTTTATATGTGAGTTATAAAAAAATCCAAAGAAACAAAGCATGAAGTACAGTTATATGATATATAAAAAAAGCCATACCACAATTTTTTAGCACATCCCCGTACATCACAATATAGGAAGTTGACTTACTTTGACTTGTTATTGCTCCCCTTAGGGTCGTTGTCTCTTTGACACATTCCCCGTTTCCCTTCTTTTCCTCACTATACGAGAGATATATGCTCTCTATATTTTTCAGTCATGGTGTACTTGTGCGTGAGAGAATTTCTCATATGGATATACTATTGATACTTTCAAATTTTGGCAATTATTTTTGTAATTTCGAAATGTAATCCAGACCACCTGTTTTAAGTGCCCACATCACACTATTTTATAACGCCAAGTTTTCTTACATTCGACTTGATGAGTGCCCTGTGTTTGTCTATATGTTGTAGTTGTCCACTAGCTTAAGACACTAGTGCTTTTGTCGGGCAAAGGATGACAGTGATTGTAAGAGCACTTTGCTAGTTTAGTTGATGTTTGTTGACAATCCCGCACCCATGACCAAGAAAGACAGGGATGTAGCGTTGCTCGACAATTAGCAAAGAATTCCGCTTAAACCGGTGCTAGGGGCCGTCTTGAACTTATTATAAGGTATGAGCAAAGCTCATTGTTGAAGGCCTCATGGTGACTTCAAGATGAAGAACAACAATAAAAGCGTTGTTTCTTTGCTTGTTTTTTACCATGTATTTGTAGAGACTTTGTCTCATGTGCATTTACGCCATATCCTTTTATTCACCATTTACTATACCAGCGTATTGACACTTTATTTAAATAACAAAGAAATTCAATTGATATCGTTTTATTTTTAAATGAATAGGCCTTCAATTTTCCCGGCTTTTAACCGTTTCCCATTTTGACCAATGGAAGCGCTTTTAACAATTAGTTACATAAACTGACAAACAAATGACGGATCCTAACTTCCGTGAATGTGAATTACCATATAAGGGCAAAAACCGTTAATGCATTAACGACTGTTAATGCAATTATCTCATCTTTGCGACGCAGGAACCACATTAATTCGATAAACCAATTTTATTGGTCGATCAGTTCATATAAATGCCGCTAAGTTGAGATGATCGATCGCAAATATGTGTTTATCGCATTAATGTGATTGATAAACTATACTTTGCGGCGCTAATATCTATTTATCGAATTAATGTAATTCAGGCGTGCCATAACCTAACCAAAAATCAGAATGATCATGAAATTATGGCATACAAATCAGGGTCCATTAGCGAAACATAATACTGCTGTCTAATGTATATATTTGCAGTCCGAAAATAAAACTGAAAGTACCATTCCTAACTAAGGGGCAGACATTCTACGCTTTGTTTATTTCCACCTTCAAACGAAGAGAATGTCTTTTTAAATACCCATTTTGCGTCAATGTGGCTTGACTTTTGAATTTCAAATGTGGTTTAATTCAATACTATTATACTAACTGCAGATATAAATTCTAGGCTTCAAATGACTTATGAACAGACATGAATATAACATTGCCGGTAAACAGCATTCTACGTTGATGATTTCAAGAGGAAGATAACTACTGCATTAAAAAGACAGATGGTATTTGCCTGAATCAAAAACTGAGGCAACATTTAACTTGAAACTCTTGAGAACAAAATTACTGAAAGATTTTTTAAAGAAAATATTCTGTATTGCTTGTACAATATCAAATATTGTCAAACATTAAAATTAATTAATTATTAATGACAACACAAAAATAAATTAAAACCGTACTACTTTAAGTGAAATAGAGGTAAATTTTGGTAAATAAAAACCGTTATCAATCACATTGTCGTGATTTAGGTTTTGGATTTATGATTTTAGAATTCCCCCTTTCCACGTACGTTCGTACTTCGGTATTCGTTTGCCGATATATCACAACAATAACATTAATCTATTTATTTATTGAATATTAGATCTTGGTCTGTTCCTGATATGGTGGATGACAGGTTTATCAAAGGCATTTCCTACACCAAGTTTATTAAAACAGCTACGAAAATTTTCTACAACAAATTACCAGAAAACTGCAGAAAAAACAACTGTGCCTGATACATTGCATATTTCTAGTTCTTACCGAAGAATTAAAGACTTGCCAGTTAACGACCATTTTAAACAAAAGAGATCTGTATGTGACAAAAAGGATTTGTTAATTATATCAGAGTGGTTAATTATATCAATTAACAAGGCTATGGGGGAAGCTGTAAGTAATTATCTATGTTCTTTGAAGAAAACTTTTGTAATGAGCGGGGTTCTGCATGAGGGAGTGGTCCTTAGTGGAGTCCTATAAAATAAAAGAGGTCCTGAGAGGTGTCCTGTAGAAGGGATTATCCTGAGTAGTCCTGCATGAGGGAATGGGCTAGGAACACCGAGATAGGTTCTGCATGATGGAAAGGTCTGGGAATATTTAGTGGGTCCTGCATGATGGAAAGGTCCAGGAATACCGACTGAGGTCCTGTACAAGGGAGAGGTCCAGGACAGCTTAATGGAATCCTGCAGGAGGGCGTGGTCCTGAGTTGGGCATTCCATGCGAAAGAGGTCCTGAGTGGGGTCCTGCGTGAATGAGTGGTCCTGCGCCCGGTCCTGCATGAGGTAGTGGTCCAGAAATACTGAGTGCGGTCTTGCGTGGCAGACTGGTCAACAAATGATTAGTTGGATCCTGCATGAGGGAGTGTTCTAGAAAAAATGAGTAGGGTGCTGCATGATGGAGAGGTCTAGCAATACTTAGTTGGGTCCTGCATCAAAAAGGGGTTCAGGAATGCTTAAACACAATGCATTACAATGAAAATATATTTTTCTTTTATCGAACAAAATAAATATTGCAAAATAGGGCACAATTAAAAAGTAAAAAAACCCACAAAACTACACAAATTAAAAAAAGTTAACAATCTAAAAATATGCTTCAGTTCATACTGATTGTTGTTCATTACCACATTTGGGCGAAATACGGACTATTCTAAGCACAATAACATTCCAAATGGATTTTTGTTTTTGTTTTGCTTATTCTTTAGTATTGCGAAAAAAGAAAGTGAAATCACATTTAACATTGTTGTTAATTATCGTTCTTTATCTAAACATTACTGTCAAGCACACAACCATGTACACAACAAAGAACGACATGCTCACACTTTATACTTCTTTCATAAAGCACATAAGTAATGCTTTTCATATACACTAAAGTCAAAACTTTGAAAACCTGATTCTAAAAAAAAGAAAGAAGGATTAATTGATAATTTGTAAATGAACATCGGTAAAAAATAATGGACGAGGAACGAACGTAAAATTCAGAAAACGTTGAAGTAAACAGACAGGATCATACAAAACATTCAGTACAAAGGCAAATTACAATATAAAATCAGGCTAAAATTAAACACATATAAGTGGATCAAAATTATTAGAAGCAGGAGATTCTTACTCTACCGGTGCACTTGATCTCACCCATGGTTTTTTATTGGGTCCGTGTTGTTAATTTTTGTCTATGTGCGTGTCTTCATTTTCTTTTCTGTGCCGTTTTCATGTTATGTCCTTGTTTGTTTGTTTTTCTGACGTTGCCATTGTCCTTGGATTGTTCTTTTGAGACTGACGGTTCGGCTCGCACTCACTTTATAAAATAAAAGCATACCTCAGGCTTATTTTAAATAAAAGTACTAAACATATTTTGTTTTTCTTTTTTACAGACAAAAAGTAGAGTGACGGCCACTGAAAATATTCCAAAGATAAATTTTCCAGATTTCAAATCTGCTACGTTTGGGAAGGACATTCAAACATATCACAGGTACCTCCTATCTTTTATTGATACGGAAACTGTAAAAAAGGTATATTCTAAAGATTTAAAAAACGTAATACGTTCAATTGAAGCAATAGTGACAGACATGCGTGAATTCATTCCTTGTGTTAGTAAAGGGAAAAACTCTTCAGATAGTGATATACTTCTTAACACAGGACAAATTCAGAAGAAAAGTGACTATCTAGCTAGGATAAAACAATTATTGTTACACTTAAAACCCTTTATAAAAAGGTTTTACCACACATAAACTGTAAAATCAGGTTCTCTATTTGCCAAAAAATCTATTTATGTCTTTGTTTTTTCTTATTATTTATTTGCTTTAAGTTATTTTTTGGGGAGGGGGTATTTATTTTTTTTCATTATTATTATCATTATTATTTATTTATTTATTTTGATTATGAACATCTTACTTAGTTTGTTGATTGTGTCATAATTAAGGCAGGGAACTTTGTTGGCAATAGCTCCATCAGAGACATTGTTTTCAACTAATTGTGCATTAACATGTTAAAATTCTTGAAATATATTGTTTATTTTATTTGTTGTGTTTTTGTTTTACATTCATGTCCTTTTCGATTCAGAATACTGTCTTGCATATTCAGTATATTACAATATATTTATGACAACAATTTGAAAAAAAACACTTAAATCTATGATTATCAAATATACAAATTACAAGTATACTTACATCCTTTTTTCATTTGTTATTCTATTGTAGTTGTTGTTTAATTGTATTTATTTGGTTTACATATTTTTAGCTGCACCGGTAATTATAATCGAACTTTACCATCATTACAAAAATATTTAGAAAACAATAAATTGTATTAAGCATGTACCAAATATAAGTAGGGGACATTTGACAACTAGGTCAGATAAGCTTTTCCTAAAATAAACATTCTCACCGAGGAATTGACAATCTTGGCGTCAAAGGGAAAAAAATATTCTCGAATCAGCTCATGAAAACACCAAAGAGATTTTTTATCCACTCATTATCCTGTAAACATATCAAAGAAAATAAAACATTGGTCATAATTGTATTCATTTTGAGTGCAAATAGCTGATATCAGAACGCTGTCAAATATTCTAAATGGAAAGAGAATCCTTGCTTGTTCCATAATTAAAACTAAAATAGCCTTTTAAAAAAATTTTGACGTTAGGTCAACCTAGGACATAGTCATGATAGCCTTACATAGGAGATACATACCTAGAAATAAAAGTCACGAACAAACACTCCAGGGTTAAAGCAAAAGTTCATCACTAATCTTAGGATATTCTGTGCTGAACTAGGGTAAACATTTTAAATATATAAACGAAAAAGAACTGATTTCTCTATTTAATCTACTAGGTGTACATATATTTCTGTTATATTAAGTAGAGCAGGAAAGACAACTCTAATTAAATAATTTAATCTAATTAAGGTGGTTCGGGATAAGATCCACCAAAATTTTTCAATAAATTACTGAATTAAATTTAAAATATTGAACTTCCAAAATATTAAAAGGAAGTGAGAACCGAACCGTCAGTCAAAATCGAACAATCCAAGGAAAAACAAGGAAACAAAGACATAACATGACCACGGCACAGAAAAGAAAATGAAGACAGACACATATAAAAAAAATGAAAAACACGGATCAAATAAAAAACCATGGGTGAGATCAGGTGCACCGGTAGAGTAAGCATATCCTGCTTCTTATAAGACATCTGCCGTGTTGAACATGTCAACTCCGGTAGTAAAGTCAAATCTGGTAGAGGAAAAAGAAACTTTAGGAGACAAAGTGAAAGATAAAAAGTAGGGGACGCGGGTCATATAAGCTCATAATCTTTCATCGAAAATGGGGATTTTTAAGTTGAAATGTTTAAGGAAATTATTATTTTTCAAAAATTATTCAAGATACATCCATGATAATTTTGATTATCTCGAAGCCATGAAATGGCTGGAGAGATGTTAAAATGACAAGAAAAAATCAAATGAGGCTTCAAGCCTATTTACAGCTCTAAAAGATTATCTTCGTGCTTCCGATAAAATAGGTTTCTTTCAAAATCGTATACATTGTGTTTTTAAGTTATATTTCTTCATTTTCTTGAGTTGAATACGGCGTTGTTATATTAAATTGAAAACAATATGCATGTTAATCAAATTACTCGTTTCTTTTATATTGCTTCTCGGATCAACGAGCCCGCCGCGCAGTAATTTTCAAAGATGAAAATAAAATTTGTTTACCTGTGACTTGTGTTTTGCATATATTTATAGCAATGACATCGACATGCATACAAAATCACACAATCCGATTATTTCCACGTACCACGGAATAACTTCATACATACGGACGTATGCAGAAGTTCTTTGGATGACTATGAAGTTTTGCCACGTGTAGATTTTCAGGGCTTTCGAGTTTCAGCTCCATCGGAGCTTTGATTTTCATATTGCGTCTCGGATCAAAGAACCTGTCGCATAGTAATTTGTCAAAGATGAAAATAACATTTGTTTACCTGTGACAGTGTATTGCATATATTTATAGCAATGAAATCACACAATCCGATTATTTTCACGTATTATGGAACAACGGCAGTAGAATACCGAAGGAACAAGGGAAGCGATGACTACAAAAATCGAAGTCCAAAGACATGGCAAAAACGATAACAGATAAAAACAAACACAAAACAAGGACGTGAGACAGCTGCAATGCACGGAAATAAAAAGATAACATTAAGAACTAAGGCACTCATAGTGTGAACTCCCATGAAAACTGTGAGTGACATCAGGTGCTCCGTAAGTTTAAGCATGTCCTGCTCCGCTAGCGGCACCCGTCACACTATCAGTGAGTCAATCCAGGGTTGAGTCAAATCCCGTGAGGACGTGAAATATAGCTGAAAATGTCCGTTTTCATTTGGGACACAGATACGTCATATCTGTCAATGATGTCATGGTGACGGCCATAGAATTTCTGAAGGGATGAAAGTAACAAAGGCTGAACAAATCCCTGACTAAGCAGCTTTTGGGACAGTGTTTTTGCTCTAACTAAAAAGTCACTGTATAAACTGCATGCCCGACAGTAACGAATCAACTGTGAAATGTACACTCCATAGGCTGGAGAGGTAGGTATATTGCTGCTCAGAAAGGGAAAGTTCACAATTGGGAAGTTAAAATCATCACGTTTGTCATACAGCTTAGATTTCAAACGTCCATTTTCGTCAATGTAAATTAAAAGATCTAAATACGAAGCTGAAGTAGGTGTATCGGTAGTCTCTTTAATTTCAAGCTCATTTGGATTGATCTGGTGTAAATATTCCTTGAATTTTGGATTATTAAGAGAAAGTACATCGTCTATGTAGCGGAAGCTGAAATTNAAGGACTGGGCTAAATGTTTTTGTTTTTTCTGTGTAAGCCCTTGTAAAAACCTCGCCTCAAAATAACTTAATACATGCGGACGTATGCAGCAGTTCTTTGGATGACTACGAAGTTTTGCAACGTGTAGATTTTCAGGGCTTCGAGATTCAGCTCCATCGAAGCTTTGATTTTATTTATTGCTAGCCCCTGTATTGAACTTTCTACAATGGGTGTCACGGAACTTATGATGTTATTATTTCACAAATTCAATATTTTCGCAATGGTTTCTTTGTAAAATATTTTTTGATATTAACTCCCTTGTTACAAAGAATTTTACAATACAAATACTATTATAAATTTTTCCTCTAAAATGAACTCTAGACTAAGAGATATGGGCCCATTATTCGTGTTTTGAACTAGAGACTAGTGTATAGCTTACTAACATAGCCTCTTAAAGCCTCAATACAAAATGATACATGAATATATGAAAGCAAAAAATTGGATCCTTGTGTAAATACATGATTGAAGTTGTAAAAAAAGTTTACGGTTAGATACAAAATACCGAACTTCCGTTCAATTTAGTTTCTGCATATGCTCATTTCGACAACCTACGTCTTTTAAGTGCAGATCAATACGAAAGATTAGGTAATCCGTACATATGTACAAAAGCTGATAGAGAACAAATTACCAATAGTATCTAAATAGTAAAACAAAATCAGCTAAGGCAGAGCTATGCCAGAGGGAGATATTTCTCTGTTTTGAATCAAATTTTGTTAAATTTAGATATTGCATGTTTCTGAATGAATGCGGATTACGGGCCAGCACCGAAGTACTGGCTTCTCGGTTACGATGTATGGCGTATTTCCATGTGGAGATCTCCATAAAGTAAATATTATAGGAAATTCCTCATGTCGATGTGGCCATGCATATAAGTCTGCATATAATATTTTCCTTGAATGTCCTCTGTATCATGACGCAAGGGAGTTATTAAGAAATAATCTTAAGAAGGTACAAGATTTTTGTAGTATGGATTTGGATCTTCTCCTTGGCTTAAGTGACGCTTTTACTTATGAGTAATATGAAATTGTATTAAATAACGTCTTGAAGTATATTAATAATGCAAAACGTTTCCTCATTTTTTAAACATTTAACTTTCCACACACACACACCACACACATTCCCTTTCTTTTGTTTAAATGTTTTTTTTACTCTATAAAGCTTTAATATTATATTGTATTATATATAATAATTGAATTAGCATGTCATAATATTGTAAATAATTGTAAACCGGAGAAGACTTCATAAGTATGTCTTACTTGTGTCTAATCCAATTTGTTATATTTACAAATAAACTAAGTTAAAACTTATCTTGGTTGAAATACCTTCGGGGACTAACAGTCCACCAGCAGAGGCATCGGCCCGGTGGTAATAAATACAAAATACCGAAGTTACTGTTAATTTAGTTTCGGTGCAGAGTATTTAGGCTGATATTTTTGTCTTTGTTGACGATCCCACATCCATGGCAAGAGGAAACTTGGATTGACATCTACCATGTAGTGGCTTTCTTTGTCTCAGTATAAAAAATGAGTATTTGGTCTTTATTGAATGACTCCCATTTCTTCATATGGTGACGCAAAGAGAGATCTTCAGTTTAGATATTTCGTACCATTGATCTGCCATCCTGTATGCCAAAATTGAACTTTTAACCAGATAATCATGATTACTAAAATAAGTTTTAACAATCAGCTATGGTAGATCATTGTTTTCTACACTTTCTCGAACTGAGTTGTTGTCTTGGGGAAAACTTAGTTTTTATATGAAAAAATTCATATTTTAAGCTCTATGGTATGATAACTTGAAATGACCTTCATATATTATTTTCAATATTTTATTTGATCTGAACAGATGAGACATAAGTTGTCAATGCAGCCATATGTAGACACTAAAATTACAATAACTTAAGATTTTGTTATTTATATTTTCCCGCCAAATTGTTTTATGATTTCCATGAAATTCTGCAAATAGGTTTTTTGGACACACAGGGGGCGGGCCCTTTCTGACTTTGTCAGTATTCTAGTTTTTGTTGCTGTTGGTGGCATTTACTTTAATTTTCTGATTTGTTGCTATTAATGGTCTTCACTAGAAGTTTCTTATTTTGTTGCTGTTAATATAAACATATTGCCCTTGGATGAAGATGTTAGGGTAGATAAACACACAAAGTGGAGGGTGATAATTTTTTCACCGAGTGTGTTAATTGCCCTAACATCTTCATCCAAGGGCAAAATGTTTTTATTATACTGAATGCCGAGTTGCAAAAGTATAAAAAACAATTACTAGAACAAGAACACTTAAAAAAATAATTTTACATGTCACATGGTTTGTTATGTTGTATATGTAATGTTCGTGTGTTTTGTGGGCATGTGGTGTCTTTGATCTTCCTTCTTTTGGTGTTCTTGCTTTTGCCTTGTCTCTGGACTTTGATTTGTGTAATCTTGTGCTTTGTTCCTTCAGTATTCTACTGCCGTTGTCAAGTAGGAATAATAATCGGTAAACTTCGGTCGGAGAGGGTGTTAATTTTCAAGATCGGCAAACTTCGGACTGAGCAGGTGTTAATTTTAGACATTAGCAGCCGTTGCTAGGGTTGGGCGGGGCTAACAAAAGATTAGTAAAAATTAACAAATGCCGCTTGTCCAATGAAATTAATGGATAATAAAAGAAATTTGCATATAGTATAATAATAGTATTTACTAACAATTTCTTATTTTGTTGCTGTTAATGGTATTTACTTTAATTTTCGGAATTTGTTGCTATTAAAAGTTTCTTATTTTGTTGCTGTTTGTGGTATTTACTAAATGTTTCTTATTTTGCTGCTGTTAATGGTATTAAGTAAAAGTTTCTTATTTTGTTGCTGTTTGTGGTATTTACTAAATGTTTCTTATTTTGCTGCTGTTAATCGTATTTAGTAAAAGGTTCTTATTTTGCTGCTGTTAATGGTATTAAGTAAAAGTTGTTTTTATTTTGCTGCTGTTAATGGTATTTACTAAAAGTTCCTTATTTTGTTGCTGTTAATGGTCTTTACTAAAGGTTTCTTATTTTGTTGTTGTTAATGGTCTTTACTAAAGGTTTCTTATTTTGTTGCTGTTAATGGTATTTACTAAAGTTGCTGTTAATGGTATGTACTAAAAGTTTTTATTTTGCTGCTATTAATAAAATTTACTAAAAGTTTCCTTTTTTGTTACTGTGAAGGGTCTTTACTAAAGGTTTCTTATTTTGTTGCTGTTGATGGTATTTACTTAAAATTTCCTATTTTGCTGCTGTTAATGGTATTTACTAATAACTAAATACCGAGGTTACTGTGAATTTACTTTCTGCATATGCGCATTTCGACAACTTATGTCTCTTCCTTTTTTAAAAGTTTCCTTTTTTGTTGCTGTTAAGGGTATTTACTAAAAGTTTCTTGTGTTATGTCCCCGTTCATTTAGTGATTCAAGGTTGCGTTTTATAGTAATGCCCATGATTAATTACCCTATCACAGTTTGTGTTATTGCTACCCCTGTTTCCTCGTTATATCCTCTAAATTAACCATACAGGGTAAACAGGAATCCCAACTTTATATCGTTAGTTTGTATGACTTTTCAATATAACTCCAATATTGTATGGTTTGTTGGATTTCAAAGAAATTTTTCAAAAAGAGTACATTTGTACTTTCCTCTACCCGACTATCCGAATTGACTTTACTATCGGAATTGACATGTTCAACACGGCGAGTGTCTTGACAGTGATGACATTGATTGTAAGAGCACTTTGCCAGTTTAATTGATGCTTTTTGACAATCCCGCACCCATGACCAAGAAAGACATGGATGTAGCGTTGCTCGACAATTAGCAAAGAATTCCGCTTAAACCGGTGCTAGGGGCCTTCTTGAACTTACTATGAGGTATGAGCAAAGCACATTGTTGAAGGCCTCATGGTGACTTCAAGATGAAGAACAACAATAAAAGCGTTGTTCCTTTGCTTGTTTTTTACCATGTATTTGTAGACACTTTGTCTCATGTGCATTTACTCCATATCCTTTTATTCACCACTTATAAGAAGCAGGAGATACTTACTCTACCAGTGCAATTTATCTCACTCATTATCAATGAAGGGATATTGAGTAAATGCAAATGAGACAAAGTCTCTACAAATACATGGTAAATAAGCAATGGATGCGGGTTCGTCAACAAACTTAAAGTTAACTGGCGAAGTGTTCTTACAATCGCTGTCATCCACATTTTTTTTTATTGGGTCCGTGTTGTTCATTTTTGAATATGCGTGTGTCTTCATTTTCTTTTCTGTGCCGTTCTCATGGTATGTCTCTGTTTCTTTGTTTTTCCGATATTGCCATTGTCCTTGGATTGTTTCGTTTAGACTGACGGTTCGATTCTCACTTACTCTACATAAATAATATACTGGAAGAAATATTAAAGACAATATATATATATATAGACTCTTATGAGGTCACTTATACTTATGAATATGCATTGTGTTTCTTTAGTAGTCATCTGTTAATATGCTCCTAGTTATTGATATTCTGCAGAAATATATTTTTAACTTACATATCATTGTATACTGATGTAATGAATGTTGATGCTTTCTTTCAGTATACTTCACTTGTTGACATCTGAAATGTCAGTCTTATTATGTCGACCAGACGTAGTCGGGCCGAAATATTGTTTTGGTCCGTTTCTCTGTTATAATAATAATTATTATAATTATTCATTATATCGCCCGAAACGTAGTTGGGACGACATATTGTTTTGGTCTATTTCTTTGTTATTTTTCAATTTTCTTACAATTATTTTATTCCACAATTTCCTAAAAGAATTCATTGATACTTGGCACAGGTGAGACCACCATGAGAGGATGTACATACACTTGCCAAAATTTTATTTTCAAATTTCTAAGATGGAGCCACTTTGGAGACATTGCTAATATTTTGTATAATACATCGGCAAACGAATACCGAAGCAAGAACGAGGACAGAAAAAATTCTAAAATCATAAATCTGAAGTCACGGCAATTCACAGCAACACGAATATGACAAACACCAGAGACAGTAAGACAAAGACAAAATAAATAAACAAAAATGTTTAAGAACGCCACAAAATTAAAGCACCAGCAGTGTGACACCCTATAAAAACTGTGGTATCATCAGGTTCTCCGGAAGGGTAAGTATTGTCACAATCGGTGTAAGTCAGCCCAATAAATGAGTGTACAATAAATTGAGAGAGAGTAAGTTTTTTTTTAAATCATGTGATCAAACAAAACTTTTGTAGGCAGAATTTGACACTACGGACACAAGATGCAATGGAAAAAATAAAATGGCTAACGTAACCAAGATTGCCATGGTAATTTTTTATGTGTATACTAAATATTTTTTTTTCTAGTATTTAAGTAAACTTAAGAAAAAAAGGGTTAGATAATATTGAAGAAACTATATTGCTAACATTTTTACCAGAGAAACTGTGCGAATCATTTTTCACCGTCAAACAGCAAATTTCGGAGTATAATACATGGCAAATAGGTTTAACAGAAAAGTCATTTACACTAGTATTACTCTTAAAGAATTTTGTATTGAATTTTTTTCAAGACCTTATACAAACTTCTAGTCGCCATTTCCAAGTTGAACGCCAAAATTGATCAAATGCATAGCTCTGTCCTTAGCTGAATTTTGGCTTTTCTATCTAGATCCTTTTGGTTATTTGTTCTCTATCAGCTTTCACACGTTTTCGGTAAATGGATTTCCAAATGTCTTGGTTTTATCTGCACTGATGAGACATAAGTTGTCGAAATGCGCATATGCAGAAGATAAATTAACAACAATTTCGGTATTTTTGTTATGTTAACCCTTTTCCGCTTTTTACGATTTACGAAAACTGATTTATAAGTAGATTTGGACACTTCGAATAATATTGAATAATCAACTTGGTTGCAACGGGTAACATCAGTTATGGCTTGCAATTGTAAATTTAAGTATTATTGTTCCTTTTTTCTACCTTTTTTGTCCGGCTTATTTCTCAGTGATGTCTGGACAGAAACTGTTCATATTTGGTACAAAGTTGATTCGTTATCTGGCGTAGTGCATGCAAGAAAATTATTTTTGAAAATTGCCACCATTTTCAAGATGGCCACTAAAAGTTCGAAAAATTTCAAGTTTATTAGATTTCAACAAAAATTGATTTTAATGTACATTTTTATGACACGAATTCTATCAATCTTGGCGCAAAGGTATATTTTGTTCAATTAGATGAGAGGAAGAAATTGATGTAAAAAAGTCAAAATGGCTGCCATTTCGAATAAGGTCGCCAAATTTCGTAAAAAAATGCAACTTTATCCATTTTTAACGAAAAACGGTTTGTAGGTATATTTGATATTTTGAACAAGATGCAATGAGATAAAAATTGCAAATGACTGACATTTCCAAGATTGCAGACAAAGTACGTCAAAATTTGAACTTTGTACTATTGTAATGAACATAAAATTTGTAGCTACCACTATTTCGTTGTAAAATGCTTTTGATCCCGATCGTATTAAACAATGTTCATCTTACCAATTAACGTTTGAGTAAAGGTGGCCACGGATTGATAGGATAATTTATGTAGATTTTTATTTCAATAGAAAAAGAAGGGAAACGGGGAAAATGTCAAAGAGACAACGACCCAAAGGGGAGTAATAACAACTCAAAGCCACCATAAGATCTTCAATGAACGGTGAGGAAACCCCACACCAAACGGCAAATCGGAGTCGGCCCCTAAATAAAGCGTAACCAAGTTCAGCGAAATAAACATCATCCTAGGCTCCTATAGACATAAAGTATACTAACTAGAAAACAGACAAGACACACAAAGGCTTAATAAATTTCCTGACTTAGGACAGGCGCAAACCTGCTGTTTCATGTTCATATATTTATGAGTAAGGTCTCTCAAAAACACCTGTTTACTTCCTGTTAAGTCCTACTTTCTCCAGTCGCAATGCTCTTAATCAAATAGTACTCCGTGTTTCTAAAGTTATTTCACTTTTTATTAAGTCAGTCAGATCGTTCACCTGCCTCTTTGATTTCTGTTTATCATTGTATTTAGCGGAACTTCAATGGTCACAAACTGTGAACCTCTTTAGCCTATCTCTTCCTCCAATCCTATAGGCTCAATTCATCTAATTGAAAAAAAAAATTATACATATCTTCGTCAGTGATATTTGTGCTACCGAGTTGTCCTTGTGATTGTTTTCATACTATAGAGATTCATAAAAAGCTTTTCAAAATTTCACCATGGTACTGTTTGAGGGTTAGAGAAGTTACATGTATCATGAATTTCATTGATTTTTGTCTAAGGGTTAGAAAATGACATTTACCAATCCGCTACCAAACAGACCTTTCAAAACACAATATGCCTCACTGATAGTGTGACAGGTGTCGCTAGCGGGGCAGGACATGCTTACCCTTCCGGAGCACCTGATGTCACTCCCGGTTTTCATGGGAGTTCACACTATGAGTGCCTTAGTTTTTTTATGTCGTCTTTTTATTTCTGTGCATTGTAGCTGTCTAACGTCCTTGTTTTGTCTTTTTTTTTTCTCTGTTACCGTTTTTGCTATGTCTTTGGATTTCGATTTTTGTGGTCTTCGCTTCCCTTGTTCCTTCGGTATTCTATTGCCGTTGTATCAATCCTTTAATCTCAGCCTGCATGACATAGATGGTATTTCGTCACTTAAATACACTCGCTTCTGCACTGATGAAACATGATGAGTATGTAGAAACTAAATTTATAATAACTTCGGTATTTTGTTGTTTGATATCACTAGATCGATGCCACTGCTGGTAAACTGTCAGTCCAAGAGACTATTCACCAACCCAGTCATTAGAACTTCGTTCCTGACCTGAAAGCCGATTTTTGTGGAAGTTTGCAATATATATCTGAATTTTTCGTAAATTTTGTTGAAACATAAAGGGTGTCTCCCTCATACAAAGCTGTGTCCTTAGCTGATTTTGGCTTTACATTTAGACCATATTAGTTATTTGTTCTCTATCAGTTTTTAAACATCTTTGAGTTATGGTCTCCCAAATAATTAGATTGGATCTGCACTGAAGCGAGGTTGCCATATGCAGAAACTAAATTTAAAGTAACTTTGGTATTTTGTTATTTGCTGTTTTCGCGTCGTCTTATCTATCAAAAAAGAGCGAGAAATTTTGGACACCACAGACACCTCCACACCGGCCTCATTCCTTGACCACATCATGTTTGAGTTGATCACAGAGGTAGAGTACAAACTAGACTAACCGACAAACGCGATGACGTCACCACTTTTCCAATTTTCAACCTCTATTATCTTCGACATTCCAACAACACCACTTTTTTTTTGTTCTCAGAATAAAAGTCAGACAAAGCTTTGATATAGAAACAATGTTTGGCTAGTCCATTTTTTTTTTTTTTTTTTTTTTTTTTTTTTTTTTTTTTTTTGACGGTGGCAATTCATTTAATTATGACACTTGTTATTTAAAAAAAACAACGGCAGTAAAATACCAAAGGAACAAAGGAGTGAAATTTACGAAAATCGAATTCAAAAGACATGGCCAACACGAGAACACAGAAAACGATGACGTTAGACACAGAAAACAATGACGCTAGGCACAGAAAACAATGACGTTAGACAGATACAAAGCACAGAAATAGAAATCGCAACTTTCAAAACAAAGTCACTCACAGTGTGAACTCCGGTGAAACTGAGAGTGACATCAGGTGCTACGGAAGGGTAAGCATGCCCTGCTCTGTTAACAGCACCCGTCACAAGGTCAGTGAGGCATATATGTTTTTGAAGGATCTGTTAGGTAGCTGATTGGTTAATGTCATTTGCTAACCCTGAGACAAAACCAATTAAGAAACATGGTACGTGTTACTTCTCTAACCCTCAAACAGTACCAAATTAAATTTTAAAAAGATTTTGAATTAACTCTAGTAACCAAACAGGGACAAGGACAGATCGGTACCACAAACATAACTAAAATTTTACAAGACAACACAAAAAAAAACTAAAGAACTCACATTGTGAACTCCCATAAAAATCGAGAGCGACATCAGGTGGTTCGGAAGGGTAAGCATGTTCTGTTCTGTTAACAGCACCCCTCACACTGTGAGTGAGTCAATTAGGAAAATGTCAAAGTCGGTATATCTTTACTTGCAAGTCTTGTGGTTATTAGTCTATGGTTATTGTTACTGGGTTATGAAATTATCTTAGAGTTACGTATGCCATACTTCTATATACGTAACAAAATCAAACTCGCTTTCAATTCCTTTAAGATCAGCGATTTTCATAGTTACATCTTGGAAAAGTTGAATTATTCAAATTCAGATGACCTTCATCTTTGGCCCAATTTTGGCGTTCATGTTCATTTTTTGTTTATTTGTTTTGCCTTTGTAAGATTATAATAATTTAAAAAACAAACAACGGCAGTAGAATACCGAAAGAAAAGAGAGCCGTGTATACAAAAATCGGAGTCCAAAGACATGGCCAAGACGAGGAAACTGAAAACAATGATGTTAGACACAGAAAACAAGGACGTTAGACAGAGACAAAGCACAAGAATAAACATCACAACATCCAAAACCAAGGCACTCACAAATATATGATCTGCCTTTTTACAGTGTAGAATTTCCCCTTTTTTATTTGCCGATGTATTTATCATTTTATCACATGTTAAAGTCTGTTCAATATATATCTGACAATATCTACTTATCATCATATTATCAGTTAACATTAATTAATTATGTTACATCAAATTGTTCTATTTATAGCAAAGGGGTTTCCGTTGACCTGGTCAGTGGTTAAATTTAACTTTGTAAATTTCTATTTAGATTCAACCCAGTTTCATTGTCTAAAGAATATTTCTACAAGTAATCACAATGAGGACTAGAAGTATGTATAAGGTGTTAAGAAAATCCGATACAACATCCTATAGGTGTTATATTTATGTAAATGACTTTTTTCTGTAAATACTCTTTGCTATGTTTTATCAGCCGAAGTTTGCTGTCTGATGACAGTGATGTGTGAAAAATGTCACGCAGTTTCCTCTTGTAAAAATGTTAACAATATAGTTACTTTAATATTATATTGAACCTTTTTCTTGTAAAGTTTAGTACAAAACTAGAAAAAAAAGTATTTAGCGCACATATAAAAGATAACTATGAAAACTTTGGTTCCAGTCGTAAACATAAACTGCACTGCTATGTATTAATCATGACAATTTGGTTTCAAATAACAAAATTCTGAAGTCATCGCTAATAAAGTATCTGCATATACATGTATCAATTTCGACAGCTAGTTTCTACAAACGCAGATCAATCAGAAGATTTTAATACCTGTAAAAGATGAAATAGAACAAATTACTAAAAGGCATACATTTTAACTTATAGTCTACATATGAAAAAAACCGAGTTACCCTTTGTTCCGATACTTTTACAGTTCTTCAAAAATCAATAAGAATAACACATCAAGTGCACAATTTTGTAACTAGACTTAAGAATTACATCATGTAATTTCAAACGTTTCTGCATATGGTTCAAAGAATCGAGGCAACGTCTGAAAACACACAACCGTAATATTTGTTTTAATTCAAATACTGACTTTAAAATGACTAAGCATTAGACGAAAAAAATATCCACTGATAATTTTCAAAATATAAACTTTGTCAAAATAACACGAAGAATACATTTTCAAAATTATTCTTACAAAAAAAAAACGAAGAAATCCAACATAACAAATTACCGAAGTTTCATGCTCTAATGCACTCACGCAATTTCAACGGTCCATAAAATGAAAATGATTGAAAGGAGTTTGAAAAAGGCCGACCCAAATCTTAGAATTCTTTATGACCCTATAAAAGATGTTATTATAGGGGCATGTGTTCCAATATAATTGAAGATAATGTATTTTCACCGGTGTTTTTTTTTTCTTTTCCTTTTTTTTTTTTATTTTTTTGTTTTTTTAGAATTTTTTTTTTTTAAGTTATTTTGCACTGACTATTTTTATCTCATCTATAATTATAGTTTTCCTATTATTATATTCATATTTCTAAATTGATTATCATATCAAATTTCTACTTTCACTATTATCTTTCATTGTCAATATTTATACATACTCATCGACACATTTACTATATATACATGTTAACTTCATCTTTATCATCTTTATTTAGTTATTCATTACCACTGGGTCGATGCCACTGCTTGTGGACTGTTAGTCCCCGAGGGTATTCACCAGCCCAGTAGTCTGACCCGAAAGCCGATTTTACTTGGAATCTTACAATATCTAAATTTTTGTAAATTTTGTTCAAAACTAAGGAGTATCTCCCTCATGCAAAGCTCTGTCCTTGGCTGATTTTGGCTTTACATTTAGATCATCTTGGTTATTTGTTCTCTATCAGTTTTAAAACATTTTTGGGTTTATGGTTTTCCAAACGTTTAGATTTTATCTGCACTGAAGAGAAATAAGTTGTCGAAATGCGCATATGCAGAATTTAAATTCACAGTAACTTCGGTATTTAGTTATTCATCAATAGATGAACCAGTCAATACAGGATATAATAGAGAGTGGCTTGTTACATATTGGTTCTAATCGTTTCATCTGTTTTATTATGGTCTTTTTTATATCTTTCACTTGCGTTATTTTTAATGTTATTCATTTCTTTATGTGAAAATTAATGAAGAAAATTACAATTACAAGCCACAATCTGCCAGGGAACTGCACAAAAAACAATAAAATGACAAAAGACAAACATAGACAACGATAGGAACTCGGGATGGTCGGACTTGGTACTGGCACTAGCAAGTGCTAGCGGTAGGGTTAAACCGGTTTATGGGTACCCAAACCTCTCCTATCTCTATCCCGTTTCCCCATAGTATAATAAACATAAAAATAAAACCAAATACAGACAGGCTACATCTCAATCACAACAACCTTGAAAAAGAAAGAATAAGACAAAACGTAACTTTTGAAAGATATGCCAAGGAGTGCTGGCTGCCAAACTGCAGGCTAGCTCAAGGAGCCAAGTCTGCCGGTAAAAAACTGTCGCACTACGAAATAAAAATCAAATTCAAACATCCCCGAAGGCTTTGGTAAGGAATTGTCATGAATTTCAGTAGACATCGGCAGTATCAGTGAGGCGCCAGTATAACTGTAAAATCTTCAGGTGATTTGATCCCAAAGCCAATATAACGGAATCATGAAGAATTTTCTGTCAATATCTTTGAAAAGTCTTGGAAATTAAGAATTTAGGACTGAGATTAACATTTTCATTGTATGTGTTTTCTGTGTTCTCCCCATTCTTAATTAAAACTAAATACAACATTTATCACTGACCAATATCTACACTTATCAGTGCAGATTCGCATATGTGCATTTGATCATGAGACAATGAAATATTGAATCATAGAATAAAAATTAATGATAGTTGGAACGGCCTGAATTTTTTTTTTTATTTTTCAAATCATATATTTGCTGTAGTCATTTATTGCAAAAACAATTTTGATCAAATGTTAATATTTGATGGCAATTTTGTTGAAAGCTTTAGATATCAACTTTTAACCATTTTTAATCCCGGGATTAATAGAGCGTATCCGTATTAAGTCTTATTGTTTAACCATTTTTTGATATTTCACAACATATGCCAAATATTAGGGTATCCTTGCTATACATGTATTTTCCAAAATGAAAATCTTAAAAAAAGAATTACAATTGTATAAACATTGTTTAGGAAATTCAAAAAGCATAATCAGGGATATGGTTTCTGAAAAGCCAGGTATTTCACATCCAATGTTTTAAAACAAAACTGCAAAACATAAAGCCTTAAATATTGAAAAAAGTTTCACCAACAAAGCAAATCAGCAAGGCCTAATCACAACTCGAAGTTAAAAAAATGTATTGTAAACACTTCAGCGTTAAACAAAGTAAAAAAAAAACAAAAAATACAAAAATACCTTAATTGTATAATAAACAGTAAGTTTTGTGATGCTGTACACGTGTTTCAGGAATAGACTTTTTTCAGCAGTGCTGTACACGTGTTTAAGGAGTAAACTTTCATCAGCAGTATAATAATCAAATAATATGGGAAGACATAATCCAAAAGTAGTCAGAAAGAAATACTCATAACCAAAAATTAAGGCTTCAGTGTTAATAAAAAAAACAACAAAGCAATACATAAAAACTTCAGAGTCAATCAAACTTAAACTACAACTCAAATTATTTAAGGCTTCCGTAATGATAAAAAAGTAAAGCAATACATCAAGATTCAGAGTTGATCGAACACAAAATGCAAAACAATAGACAAAAAGCTTCAGTATTGATCAAACTAAAACAACAACGCCAATTAAAAAGAGTTCAGTGTGGATCAAACTAAAGTATAAAGGTAAAACATAAAGGGTCGTCCATTTTTCACTGATCAATGCGAAAGATTTACTGCCTACCTTTATTTAGTCATCCAGTTTCAGTGTGGATGGTCCACGCATGGGTCTTCACAGAACACATTTCCTGGATCAACAACATTTGTTAACAAGTGTTGCTCATCTTTTAGTAATCACAATTGTCCTCATTAAATACAGTGTTCTACAAACCTATTGTTTTATCTCATTTAATTTGATAAAGAACTGAAATAGTTTGATATGACTTTAGTTATCTGTGCAATTGAAAGCTGTCTATTGATTGGTTGAAAATTATATGTATCTTCACGGTAGCAAATTTTTATTCCCACGGATGAAAATTTTGTTAATTAAAAATAAATACACTAGACTATAAAATAACGGTCTGTTTTCAGTCTCTTTTATTGTTATTTTCTGGTACAAGTCAAGATGAACAGTACGTATATTAAACCAGTGTAGATGATGAATTACTTTCCATTTTTCAAACTGTTATAGTGTTAGGTGCAATACAATATAACAGCAATATAGTTTGTGCATACACAATCTAAAAGATTCTTATATCTAGATTTAATAATAATAAAAACAGTAACTTACGTATTTTGACTTAACCAAGTCTCAGTACAATGAAACTTAAAGCCCTGTTACATCTATCTTTGAAAAGTTCAAGATATTGTTTCAATTTTCATGTTAATTTATGAAAGTTAGTTTGGGTTATCTAAAAGCTTCACTTGGTAGTATGTACATATCTCCATTTAACAAAACATTTAATTTCAATCAAGAAATAAAAAAATATCCCTTTGAATAAGACGTTTTGATTAATAGCGTGATTGGTACAAATTTTTCCAATCGTGACTTAAAATTATTAAAACACCCAAATAATGAAAGTTTTTAAAAGTAAACAGTTCATGGAGAGGCAATAAAAAGAAAACACAATTCGCTAAACAAGATGACTGCAAACCAAAATTATAAAATGCCTCACACAGATAAAAAAAAACACTCTCTCGACTTAATTAAATAATTAAGACTTGAAATCTGCAACTTTTTATATTTGTGAACTTCTATATTATACTAGTAACCAGAACAAAACTCTGTAAAGAACACGGAAGTAAACGATACCGGCATTAGAGTCTCACAATCTATTCAACAGAAGCAACGATAAGACATGGAATTGACATGTCCAAATAAAATCCGTAAATAGTGAGACAAGGTGTTCCGACAGGGTAAGATGACCATCATCCGTCATGTGAATAAATAAAAGTGACAACAAATGTCAGAAGTAATTAGAAGGGGGAAGGGGGGAGGGGGCGGACGAAAAAAAAATCCTTTGTTCCGAGTGCACCCTAACAAAGATTATTTTATGGAAATTAAACGGATATTTATAAGAGATGATTAATTTAAATTGTAGAATTTTCTTTTTCGCAAAAATGGCATTTTGTTGGAATATCAAAGTTAAGTTATACACATGATAATATTTTCCAATGTGTTTTCTCGTAGATGATAAACGATAGATAACTTGAATCATTATTACAAAGAAAGATTATAGAATACAGATTCCGTGAAAATTTAAGTCGCTGGTATACTTGACTTTCTGCATCATAACACTGGGTCAAGTGTTAACAGCATTTGTCTTTGAATTGCCGTTTTTTATTTGTCGCTATCAGTGTAATCTATGGTTGGAGTAGCATTAAAATCGAGAAAACAAGAGGAAACGCCTTTATATATGATTAAGGTATAAACACTCCATATGATAAAAAAACAAAAATAGTTTAATTATGCGTTATAACATGGCATTTAAAAAAATCCTAATGTATATTATATACAGTTGGATTTATCCACTAGTCATCCCCAAAGGCAACCACCTTTCGCTGTAATATGTATATTATAAACAGTTGGATTTTTCCGCTAGTTATCCCCCAAGGAAACTACATTTCGCTGTAATATGTATATTATATACATTTGGATTTTTCCTCTAGTCATCGCCCAAAGAAACCACCCTTCGCTGTAATATGCATATTATATACAGTTGGATTTTTCCTCTAGTCATCCCCCAAGGTAACCACCTTTCGCTGTAATATGTATATTATATACATTTGGATTTTTCCTCTAGTCATCGCCCAGGAAACGATGTTTCGCTGTAATATGTATATTATATACAGTTGGAATTTTCCTCTAGTCATCTCCCAAAGAAACCAACTTTCGCTGTAATATGTATATTATGTACAGTTGGATTTTTCCTCTAGTCATCTCCCAAGGAATCCACCTTTCGCTGTAATATGTATTTTATATACAGTTGGATTTTCCTCTAGTCACCCCCAAGGAAACCAGATTTCGCTGTAATATGTATATTATATACAGTTGGATTTTCCTCTAGTCATCCCCCAATGAAACCAGCTTTCTCTGTGATATGTATATTATATACAGTTGAATTTATCCACTAGTCATCCCCCAAGGAAACTACCTTTCGCTGTAATATGTATATTATATACAGTTGAATTTTTCCTCTAGTCATCCCAAGGAAACCACCTTTCGCTGTAATATGTATATTATATACAGTTGGATTTTCCTCTAGTCATCCCCCAAGGAAACCACCTTTCGCTGTAATATGTATATTATAAACAGTCGGATTTTTCCTCTAGTCATCCCCAAGGTTCCACCTTTCGCTGTAATATGTATATTATATACAGTTGGATTTTCCCTCTAGTCATCCCTCAAGGAAACCACCTTTCGCTGTGATATGTATATTATATGCAGTTGGATTTATCCACTAGTCATTCCCCAAGGAAACCACCTTTCGATGTAATATGTATATTATATACAGTAGGATTTTTCCTCTAGTCACCTCCAAAGGAAGCCACCTTTCGCTGTAATATGTATATTATATACAGTTGGATTTTTCCTCTAGTCATCCCTTAAGGAAACCACCTTTCGCTGTAATATGTATATTATATACAGTTGGAATTATCTACTAGTCATCTGCTATGGAAACCATCTTTCGCCGTAATATGTATATTATATACAGTTGGATTTTGCCTCTAGAAACCAGCTTTCGCTGTTATATGTATATTATATACAGATGGATTTTTCCTCTAGTCATTCCTCAAGAAAACCACCTTCCGCTGTAATATGTATATTATGTATATTATATACAGTTAGATTTTTCCTCTAGTAATCTCCCAAAGAAACCACCTTTCGCTGTTAAATGTATGTTATATAGAGTTGGATTTTTCCTCTAGTCATCCCTCAAGAAAACCACTTTTCGCTGTAATATGATTGATTTTACGTACAAGTTATTGATGAAGTTTAAATTATTGCAGGTACAATGGTAAATATTTTCACCTACTAACCCATTACCACTCATACACTAAAGTAAATATACATCGCATTTCTCATCCACATGTTTACATTTGATGTTCCGGTCATCCTCCGAGTTTTATAGTGCATAATTGATTTCAATGGTTAAATAAAAAAAATTCTTTTTTCTTTTTTCCAGATATAAGCGTATTTTTTGGAATTCTCACAATTATTTATTCAAGGTCAAGTTATGGATTTTTGTTGTCCAACAAAAAATTTGAAACATCTACACCGACTGTTACCATACCTTCAAAAATGAGTGCCTTAAAAATGGTAGTAAGTGCAATGAGCAGATCACCTCACGATTTTGGTTCCATGTCAGCTTCTACCATGTCTACAAGAATGAGTGTTTTGGATACAATTCTGAGAAGAATCAGCAATAAACCTCCGCTTGCCAGTGTAAAACAAGATTCAACAGTGCCTACAGGAATGGCTGCTATGGATACGATCACACCTAAACCTGTCAAGTCAGATTCTACTATGCCAACAAAAATAACTACCTTAAAGAAAGTCTTGACTAAAATCAGCAGGAAATTTCAGCTTTTTAATGAACAGTCAGATTCTGTAGATAGATTGAGTGAAGAGAGTCCTGTATTGTCTTTTCTAATCAAATATATCAATGATACACTAAGAATTGTTGTAAGTATAAAATGTTCAAACATTACATTTCCATGGCAAAACATCAAAACCAAGCTTGTCGTTCAACTCAATGAAAATATGTATCATCACACGAAATAAGAAAAAAACACAAAAGTTAGAACAACAGTGAAGTAAGCATTAATTCCTTCATATTTGGTTTAACCAAGTGTGTCATATCGGACAGAAGAATCAGAATTGTAACCTCTGAATATGGCAACATGGCAACTAAAATGTAGAATATTAGAATTGTAACATCTTAATATGGTAAAACAATATAACACAAGAAAAAAGGGACCAGAATTGTAACTGCTTAATTTGGCTAATTAACTGGGACATAACAAACGAAGGGATAATAATTATAAACACTTAATATGGCAACAAAGGTTGCATATCGAAGAGAGGCATTAGAATTGTAACCTGTAAAAATGGCTAAACAAATGTAGCATAACAAAAAAAATCAGAATTATATTCCGTAAATATGGCAAATTAAGGGGGTAGACCTATGGTATGGGGAGATAACTCTGTTTTTCACTTTTCAAATAGTTAAATAAATAAAAATAATCATTGCAATAAGTATGATTAAATTTTGATATCACACAGCAAATAAATATTCATTTCGTCGTGAAAACAACCATCCAACATCCAGTTATGTATAACAAATGCATTTACTCTACAATTTTTATTAAAGATATCTTAAAATAATAAAAATTGGCAAAAGTATGATTTTATGCAAGGGAGGTAATTTAAAGCAAAGATTCAGCAGTGTTATTGATTTTTACACAATATATTCTAAATTTAGAAAAAAATGGATCAGTAGAATTTTCAAAAATTTTAATATATCTTACATAAACTAGTTTTCTATCTTTTCTCAGTTTTTCGTGAAAATTAAACGACTCATTTTTTTACAAGAAGTGTTTATTGCTGATCAAAATACAGTAAAATTTTCTGCCTATGCTGTTCAGAACACCAATATGAAAAAGAAAGGAAATGGGGTAAATATCAAGGAGACAACATCCTATGTCCAGGTTAAAACTATGTAATTCAGGTCAAAGTATTAAAATTTACTATCTCTATTCATGCTTACTTTCACATATGTCTTTTCTACAGAATTTTATAATAACTAATAACTAAATACCGAAGTTACTGTGAATTTATTTTCTGCATATGCGCATTTCGACAACTTATGTCTCTTCAGTGAAGATAAAATCTAAACGTTTGGAATACCATAAATTCAAAGATGTTAAAAAACTGAGAGAACAAATAATCAATATGATCTAAATGTAAAGCCAAAATAAGCTAAGGACAGCGCTTTGCATGATGGAGATACTCCTTAGTTTTCAACAAAATTTACAAAAATTTAGATATTGCAAGGTTCCAAATAGTATCGGCTTTCGGGTCAGCACCGAAGTACTGACTACTGGGCTGGTGAATACCCTCGGGGACTAACAGTCCACCAGCAGAGGTATCGACCCAGTGGTAACAAATAACTAAATACCGAAGTTACTGTGAATTTATTTTCTGCATATGCGCATTTCGACAACTTATGTCTCTTCAGTGCAGATAAAATCTAAACGTTTGGAATACCATAAATTCAAAGATGAGGAAACAGGAAAAAGAAGGGAAACGGGGAATGTGTCAAAGAGACAACGACCCAAAGGGGAGTAATAACAACTCAAAGCCACAATAAGATCTTCAATGAACGGCGAGGAAACCCCACACCCAACGGCAGGTCTGAGTTGGCCCCTAAATAAAGAGTAGTCAAGTTCAGGGAAATAAACATCATCCTAGACTCCCATGGACATAAAGTGAACTAACTAGAAAACAGACAAGACACACAAAGGCTTAATAAATGTCCTGACTTAGGACAGGCGCAAACCTGCTGCGGCGGGGTTAAACTAGTTTTATTGGGCGCAAACCTTCCCCCAATAGCCAATGTGATAAATAAAAAACAATCGTAACAACAGTAAAATTCAGTTGGCATGTTTGATGACCACTTGTTTGATGACCACTTGGCATGTTTGATAAAATTCAGGATATGTTTGATGACCACTAGATAGAAAACAGGACGGTAAAAATTGTTGAAAATCGCTTAAAGTCGACATGAACATATGTAGTTTCAGTGCTAAAAATATTAGAAAAATTAAACGAGTGGAAAGTTATAAGCTTACCCAGGTCTACCCCCTTAAAGTGACATTATAAAAAGGAGGGTCAGAATTGCAAGCTTTAGATACGGCAAATCAAATGTAGAATACCAAACAGAGGGATCAGAAGTGTAAATTCCGAATATGATTAGAACAAATTTAGAACACAGAACACATCAGAATTGTAACCTGCAAATATGGCAAAAGAAATATATAACTAACAAGGCTGGTCATAAATGTTATCAATAATATGGCAAAAATGTACCCTATAGACATGATTGCGACGTTACAGCTATTTTGTTTTATTTATGGTCTGTAAGAATAGCTGTTCAATAAAGAAATAATAGTACATGAATAATGATAACGGCAAGATGCACTCGTAATGTAACAAATTTGCTTGGGAATATGTTTTCCAATAATACTGTGATAACCCTTTGTTGTGTTAAATTTGATAAATATTTATACTTATTTATTTACTGTTTTAGCTTAAGAGAAATGTAACACAAACACAGAAAGACCAAGGACTTTACTATCCTAACTTTGATTCTACAAGAATAGAAGATGACGTTCTTATTTATACCCAATATCTGACGTCAATCCAACAGAAAGACTCCAGTGATCCATTACGGGGCTCTAGTGATCCATTACAGGGCAACATAGAAGTGATAAAGAAAACCTTAGTGAATTCTCTGTGTATTTTAGAACATGTTTCTTGTGGGGGAGGAAGTACGCAGACACCCACAACAGCACGTGTATTATTAAGAACAAAGTCGCTTAAGATAACTACAACACCACCACTTGTACCATTTAAAACAAAATCACGTAGTGAAATGCAAACTATAATAATAAAAACATTGACAAACTTGAACAGATATGTTAAAGACTGGAACAAACAAGTCAATTAAATACCAGGACAACGAGGAACATTCTATTCTTGTTTTGTCAGTATCTTTATGAGATTTTAATGAATTGGTAGGTGTGTTCTTTAACATTTTCCAAGTAATGGAAACTTTAATCGTATTTCAAATTGAGATAACTTTACAATAGTTTTTCATTTGCTAGATTTATTTGTAGACACTTGTATATATATATATAGTTTAATTTGTAAGATATATTTTAGACATTTGTAGATAATAGTATACTTATTTGTGACAAATATTATACAGTGTATTAAAGTTTGCCCGATGATGTTGCTTATGTACACCTTAAAAATAGTTCTAGCTAAAAAATGTAATTCCATTGTTTCTGAATTAGTTAGCGCACTTGTTAGATCTGTATATAGTGTATATATTTTTTTATATACGATATATTATATTTTCATTACTGTTTATAATAAATAACAAGTATTCTTAATGGTTTACTTTTTTTTCTTAAATCATAGGTGGGCAATTTTGTTGCATTGCGTCTTTTCGCATAATATAAGTATTAATATGGGCTCAAAGTGGAAATCAAAATTAATCACTTGTTTATGCTTTTTTCATTTAGATCTTATTGGTTATTTGTTCTGTACAAGCTTAATTTATAACAAAATGCCGAAATTACTGTCAATTTCAGTGCAGATAAATCTTTAAAAATGCCTCCCAAATATTCTTATTTGATCTGCATTGACGAGACACAAATTGTAGTGCAACTAATGAGAGGTTACACATTTAAACACGTGTACAGTATAACAACATGTATTGTTAATCATGCAACTTGGGTATTTTTTTGTACTTTACAGTAACTTCGGTGTTAGGTTATTTAAATATGGTGATATATGTTGGTGTTGTGGGAAGTATTTCTGGTGATATATGTTGGTATTGTAGGAATTATTTCCTTTGATATATTTTGGTGTTGTAGGAATTATTTCCTGTGATATATGTTGGTATTGTAGGAATTATTTCTCGAGATATATGCTGGTGTTGTGGGAATTATTTCTGGTGATATATGTTGGTATTGTAGGAATTATTTCCTTTGATATATTTTGGTGTTGTAGGAATTATTTCCTGTGATATATGTTGGTATTGTAGGAATTATTTCCTATGATATATGTTGGTGTTTTAGGAATTATTTCCTTTGATATATGTTGGTGTTTTAGGAATTATTTCCTATGATATATGTTGGTGTTTTAGGAATTATTTCCTTTGATATATGTTGGTGTTGTAGGAATTATTTCCTGTGATATATGTTGGTGTTATAGTAATTATTTCGTGTGATATATGTTGGTGTTGTAGGAATTATTTCTGGTGATCTTTGTTGGCGTTGTAGGAAATATTTAAGTAGATTAATAGAGGTGTAGTTGGAATTATTTCTGATCATATCTGTTGGTGTTGTAGGAATTATTTCTGCAGATATATATTGGTGTTTTAGGAATTATATATGATCTTTTATGCTAGTTTGAAGGACTTGTTTCTCTTCTTACTTTTTGAGTTAACAATACGTAGAAAATATGATACTCCGTATCAACATTAGGGTATGTTACTTTTCAAACAATCTACAAGGATCATTGTACATTTCTATTGACCTTTCTCGGTCTCAAGATATCATCGTTTGTTTTGCTTTAATGAAAGATAAATTTAGCTTAATTTTCATGGGTGAAAGTTTCTAATTCGGGATATCTAAAGTTATATTATTAAGATTATTTATTTGAATACACATCCTTGATAAAAAACAGACTCTTGTTACCTCAGCGGAAGTATATTTATTTAATATCAGTCTGTAGTAAAATAAAGACCACGATATTCAAGCCCTCTATGTTAAAAAAATACAAAACAATTCACAGGAATTTTACTTTATACCACAATTGCATAAATGGTAGTTTTAATAAATTTCCCATTACATAGTATCATAAGGCGAAAGCTTCCTTTATATAACTTTTTTGTTGCATACACACAACACAGTAAAAATATGATTTATTTGTACATTAATCCAGTGAACATTAAAAGTGACCAAACAGAAATACATAGCTACTAACAACTGCAGCTGACTTCTTTTCATCACAGAAGATAAATTTTCTTATCTTCATCGATTCCATAACTGCATCAACAAACAACAATATATCTACATTAAAAAGTAACATATATTTTCAAATTTTTCGATCAACAAATAATGAGACAAAGCAGCTGAATACCGAAGGAACAAAGGAGTGTAATTTACAAATACCGAAGTCCAAAGACATGGCCAAAACGAGGACACAGAAAACAATTGCGCCAGACACAGAAAACAATTACGTTAGACAGATACAAAGCACATAAATAGAAAGCACACCATTCAAAACAAAGACACTCTCAGTGTGAACTCTAGTGAAAGTTAGAGTGACATCAGGTGCTCCGGAAGGGTAGGCATGTTCTGCTCTGTTAACAACACCCGTCACACTGTAAGTGAGTCAATCTAGGAAAATGTCAAAATCGGTAGTCAAATCCGGGAAGTCGTGAGAGATGTAGAACACCAATATACCTTTTCTTACCTTCACTAATCGATGTCACATTTTCCTTCACTCTTTCAACACAATTACAACAAACCAGCAAAATGGAGCAAAACCTAAGGCATATTAAAATGTACAGCTGAAAAACAAAAGAAGTACAAAAAGACTTTTTAAAATTTAATTTAATTCCTCACAAATCTTTGCAGTAATTTTGTAATTAATCTTATTCAAAACAAAGATCATCAATATTTTTCGTCAATGCGAACGACAATAAGTGTTTGCATATTAACAATGAAAGGAAATGGAGTAAATGCACAGGAAACAAAGACTTTACAAAAAATGGAACACAAAGAAATTGAACAACAATTTTATTGTTATTTCTTTAATTTCATTTTTTAGTGACCATGGGGCCTTAAGAAATGTTTATTAGTGAAGGAAAGAAAACAGGAAACAGTAACAATGGCCGAACATTACATTCACATGCCACAATCAACCAGGGAACTGCGCAAGAAAAACAATAAAATGACAAAGACAAACATAGTTCATGGAGAGGCAAAAAAAGAAAACGCAATTTGCTAAACAAGATGACAGTGCAAACCAAAATCACAAAATGCCTCAAACGGACAAAAAACACTCTCTCAACTTGATTAAATAATTAAGACCTAAAATCTGCAACTTTATATTTGTGAACTTCTATATTATACTAGTAACCAGAACAAAACTCTGCTAAGAACACGGAAGTAAACTATACCGGCATTAGATTCAACAGAAAGAACGATAAGACATAAAATGGACATGTGGCATGTGATTGTAGTTCCTGGCCATTGTAGGTGTTTGCTGTTTTCCTGTTTTTGTAATGTCCAAATAAAATCCTTAAATAGTGAGACAGGGTGTTCCGACAGGGTAAGCTGACCATCATCCGTCATATGAGTAAATAAAAGTGACAACAAATGTCAGAAGTAATAAGAGGGGAAGCCCGGACAAAATAAATCCATTGGACATGTTCCGAGTCACCCCAACAAAGATCATTTTATGGAATTTGTTGAACGGACATTTATGAGAGATGATTAATTTAAATTGTACAATTTTCTTTTTCGCGAAAATGGCATTTTATTGGAATATCAAAATTAAGTTACACACATGATAATATTTTCCAATGTGTCACTCGTAAATGATAAACGATAGATAACTTGAATCATTATTACAAAGAAAGATTATAGAATGAAGATTCCGTGAAAATAAAAGTCGCTTGTAGATTTGACTTTCTGCATAGTAACGCTTGGTCGATTGTTGACAACATTTGTCTTTGAATTACCGTTTTTTATTTATCGCTATCACTGTAATAAATGGTTGGAGTAGCATTAAAATCGAAAAAACAAGAGGAAAAACCTTCATATATGATTAAGATAAAAACACTTCATGTGATCAAAAAACAAAAATAGTTTTATTATGCGTTATTACATGGCATAGCATTTCAAAAAGACATTTTTGGATTGTGCATAGATTATGTATATTATATACAGTGGAATTTTTCCTCTAGTCATCCCTCAAGGAAACAACCTTTGGCTGTAATATGTATATTATATACAGTGGAATTTTTCCTCTAGTCATCCCTCAAGGAAACAATCTTTCGCTGTAATATGTATATTATATACAGTTGGATTTTTCCTCTAGTCATCCCCAAGGAAACCACCTTTCGCTGTAATATGTACATTATATACAGTTGGATTTTTCCTCGTCATCCCCCAAGGAAACCACCTTTCGCTGTAATATGTATATTATATATAGTTGGATTTTTCCTCTAGTCAAGGAAACAACCTTTCGCTGTAATACGATTAATATTACATAAAAGTTATTGATGAAGCAAGTAGTTTAAATTACTGCAGGTAAATGGTCAAAATTTTCACCTACCAACCCATTATAGTGGAGCGGCGAGGAGGCAAATTTTCAAAATTTAAATTACCCGAAAGCCCCATGGACTTTTATTATCTTAAATGAAAGTGTAATGTTTATTCTTTCAGAAAATGGCTGTCGTCGCTATCTGACATGGTCCAAACATACTTTATTTAAGGGTCAAAGGTCATAGCCCTGAGAGCTGTATTTTAGTTTGCCGGGGTATAACTTACTAATTTGTTGACATACTTTTCAAATATTTGGCAAACAAGTGTATCACAAAAAAGTTGAATATTTGGTACCATTTGACTTTCATATTACATTCACCTTTGACCTTGAGGTCAAATAATTGTTTTCAAGCAAAGGATTTTCCAGTACACAAATACAATGCACTAGAGTTGTCGTATTTAAACCGAGTTTTGAATGCATTAAAGTGCGATCTGTGCTGCTATAGCTTTCATTGAATTTGACCTCACTCAAGGTCAAATAAGGCAATTTTTCTCACAATGAACAGAGCGGTACAAGGTTGACTAAGAACAAGGTATTTGACACACGTTTTTACTATTGTACAAGGTGTCTGCAACAATTATGACTCCTGTTAGTCATTGACATTTAAGATTTATATCAAAATTAAGTTTCCTCATAATATTTTTGGCGTGTGTGTGTGGGGGGGGGGGGCAAACATCTAAATGATTCTTATGTTTGACATTCACAAAAACACAAAGTACAACATATGATTCAATTGTTTTTGGACCTTTTGTTGACATCGAATGAGCTCAAGGTAAGTTTTGATAATAGTTATCTTTTATTTTTACCTTTGAAAGTATGTGACTTTATTGCGCGCTGTTAAACCTCTACGCGATCTTCGCATTTCAGTTAAAAAAGCTAGGTTTTCTAGAAACAAAATTTGCTTGGTTCATACTTGTTAACTTAAGAACTGTTATTCACATGAACAGATCATCTTTTTGTGTAAAACACACAAGGTAATTCGTAAAGACAAAACCGAAAACACATTGGCCCATTGAAAAAAAATAAAGAACACGAAGTCAAAGGACATTTAATGTGTGAGATGAAGTAGTGCTTTATTCCAAGCAATGACAGTTTCCATTTAAGAATAAAACAGATGCAACGTATTACTTTTTTTAAAAGAGAAATCGACCATAAAAAAAGCTCATCAACTACATGCAAATGCTTATCCAGGCAGGATCCAGACAATTTGAAAAGAGGAGTTCAAATTCGAAGTGAAATGCTACTTCACCGAGCGGCACGAGGCTAGAAACATTTTGGGGTATTTCTTAGTAAAACATCAAGATATTCATTAAAATACATGATTGTGCAAACAGGGGGGTACCGACCCCCGGAACCTTCACTTGGATTCGCCAATGATGTCAATGTCGTAAACAAAACTAGAATTTTTATACATAATATACTTTCTCCCAAATTGTAACTAAACGTTCTAAACTTGACAACCTTTGTAATTTAAAACAGAAAACAGCAAACACACAGTATTCACATATGTTCTCAACTTTGAAAATGTGCACAAAAGCACAACAGAACGCAAAGGCATATCTTGATGGATTTTCTTCTGTTAACAAAATCCCACCAAATACCTTTTGGCGCAATATTTAGCAATTTACAATGAAATATTAGCCTTTTGGATGTTTTATAATTTCAGGAAATTTCAGTTTTCTGGGGTAATTAATTTAAGTGATGACACATATTTTGTAAAGTGAAGCTGTTTCCATCTTTTAGAACGCTTTGCCGTTTCAAGTTTTTGCTTAGCATAGCAGAGCTGGACTCCGATTTGACGCAACAAGTACATTTCCGCATTTTCATATCTAAACTATACGAACACACCCAATACTCAAATACAGCCTTTAGTTAATTACACCTTTTTTATATACGTGAGCAAATAAAAACATTATAAACATCTGTCACGTAATTTTAGAATGGTACTTATGTCAAACATACATCAAACACATAGAAATATTATTGAAATATTATTCAAAACAGACTGCCTGGTAAAGGGTAAATTATAAAATTATGACCAAATCGGTACAACACTGTTCAAATAAGGGAAGAAAATATTTGCAAAACACAACTTTTGATAAAAAATTTAATGTGGAGAAATGATGTGTTCTCGAAACAAATACTCCAATAGTTACGTGAAACAATTGTCAAATCAGTTATTAGACATAATTAACAAATATGTAAAAGATTAAAGGGTAGGTGATAAAAAAACATCAATTTTAATGCTTAATTTTACCAAGTTTGTAAACGGTCGTACTGGGCTATGTTTAAACTTAAAAGGGTGTATTGATGCATAATTAAGTACACTATTGCCTGATTTTTTTTTCTTTTGTATTGAGTTTCAAGAATAACTGGTGAATTCAATAAATTTCGTTCAAAGCCGTCCCATGTGTATATTGAAGAGCAGGGTAACGTCAAAAGTCACCATTTTTTACGTCATAGGGACCACAATTTAACGCGACGACAGGCATTTTCTGACAGTTGAGATGTTGATAAATGATATTAAGCAATAAAATTCCATGGGGCTTTTGGGTAATTTAAACACGTTAAATAAGCGACTTTTTACATATACGCCGCTCTACTATTACCACTCATACAGTAAAGTACATATACATCGCATTTCTCATCCACATTTTTAAATTTGATGATCCGGTCTTCCTCCTAGTTTCATAGTGCATAATTGATTTTAATGGTTAAATAATAAAATCATTTCTTTTTTTTCTTTTTTTTCCAGATATAAGAGTATTTTTTTGGAATTCTCTCAATTATTTATTCAAGGTCAAGTAATGGATTTTTGTTCCAAGATAGTG
>MJUU01013297.1:8040-23202 GCA_002080025.1 Modiolus philippinarum | reverse complement strand
CCTTCATCTTCTATAGTTTTGGAAATAATAGATGAAAAATACGAAAAATTAAAAAATTTGGTGAAAAAAGGGCAATAACTCCTACAAGGGTTTATGGATTTTCTTCAAAATTTCAGGGTAGGTAGATCTTGATATGCTGAACATTTTCGCAATTTACATTTGACTTCTATCTGTTACACTTTTTGAAATAAAAAATAAAAAATGCAAAAATTTTGAAAATTTAACGAAAAAAGGGCTATAACTCCAAGATGGGCTTTAGGATTTTCTTCAAAATTGCACAGCGGATAGATCTTGTCATCCCATGTCAGATTTTTTATATCTGTAACGGTTTTCGAGTTATTAGCCAAAAACTGCAATTTACCCCTATGTTCTATTTTTAGTAACAGCAGCCATGTTGTTTGGTCTACGAACATAAAAATCACAAACTTGAAAGTGCATACCCTGATGATGATTCAGGCCAAGTTTGGTAAGTATTGGCCCAGTAGTTTCAGAGGAGAAGATTTTTGAATAAAAGTTAACGGACGGACGGATGACGGACGGACGGACGGACGGACGACGGACGCCGAGTGATGGCAAAAGCTCACATGGCCTTTGAACAGGTGAGCTAAAAAGGAAGTACAGGGCATCAATTATTGATATTTTTTTTATGGAATGCTAGTATCAAGATTTTCAACAACAAAAATTCAAGTTTTAAGGACGAGAGCGAAGTTACTATGACTAGGTGAAATTACTTTCATTCTTCTGAAGTCAAAATTCTTTCCTATTGGTTTTGGTTTGTGTATATTCACTTCCCAAACCTGTAATGTATAGATCAATAATTCAAAATACCTGCAATATGATATCTTTTTGGTCCCATCCATCTATTTTTCTCACTGTCTAACAAAATATCACCGTAGTAGCCATAACCTAACATGGATACACTATAACGTTGAAATTTATCACCTGAGTAAATTGAGCAGACATCTAAACCTACATCATCACCTGTAAATTACAAATTATATTATTTATTAATTGTTACCATAGCAACATAGTGCAACTTTAACATAGTGCACTTTAACTTAGTGCAAGGTTAAAGTTTGTCACCTGAGTACATTGAGCAGACATCTAAACCTGTGAATTACAAATAACATTGTTTATTAACTGTTGCCATGGCAATAAATATAAAACAAGGTCAAAGTTCATCGCCTGAGTATATTGAGCTGACATCTAAACCTACATCATTACCTGTGAATTACAAATAAAATTGTTTATTATAGTCCATTGTGTTAGACCTTACCGGTCTACTTGTTCCTATTGTGTAACCAATTTAACAATTTGATTATTCTATTCACATTATTTTTTTGACCAACTGGTATTGCTGGACTACAACATATATTGGAAAAAGTTTTTGGTGGATTGCTATTGTTAACTAATCAACACACTCAGTGTCCTTTTGAATTGTTCAACAATACTATTGTATATCAATCTGTAATAGCCTGGGGAGGTTTTACCTTGAAAAAGTTTTACCTTAAAAAGATATATAAATCTACTCATTATGGAATGAAAAAAATACAACTAAATCAAATTCACTTTATTTATATCACAATATTTATATTTAAATGATGTAATTTTAATAATTTGATAAGGTGCATTCTTTTTTCATTAAATATAAACTCTATATAGTCCTTATTTTCATCAACAGATCAAGGTAAAACCCCCAGGCTATTACAGATTGATATACAATAGTATTGTTGAACAATTCAAAAGGACACTGAGTGTGTTGATTAGTTAACTGTAATGGAGTTGGGGACACACTCCATCATCTTTAAATTTAGATATTTAGTAACTAAAACACACTGCCATAATGTAATTCCATCGGTAAAATCGAAAGTAGAAATTTGTCACGAGGCGAGCGGACGGTAAAATTTCACAGTTAATTTAAACAAAAACTCCAATAAATAAACTTCAAAAGGTATCAACGGTCCATCGTTGGATCGACTTCGGGATTCTCCACCATGTAATGGAGTTGGGGACACACTCCATCATCTTTAAATTTAGATATTTGGGCTCAGCACAAAAAGACGTCCGCTGCCATTTTCAAACATTTATTCAGACAAAGAAATCATGTGACAAACATACAAAACGTGGGAAAGGGGAACAACTAACAACCACAAAATACGCAATCTCCATTCATACTAAAACTCACGACCATACACAATACAGACATGTAACATAACAATAGCAATCCACCCAAAACTTTTTCCAATATATGTTGTAGTCCAGCAATACCAGTTGGTCAAAAAATAATGTGAATAGAAATACTCAAATTGTTAAATTGGTTACACAATAGGAACAAGTAGACCGGTAAGGTCATACACAATGGACAATAAGTCTCCCAAACGAAGTTTGTGGAGACTTATTGTTTTTATTAACTGTTGCTGTTGCTATGGCAACAAATATAGTGCAAGGTCAAAGTTTATCACCTGAGTATATTGAGCATACGTCTAAACCTACTTTATCACCTGTGAGTTACAAATAACAATGGATATTAACTATTGCTATAGCAACAAATATAAAACAAGGTCAAGGTTTATCACCTGAGTATGACTTGCAGACACCTTTACATCTTTTTTTTTCAGCTGAAGATGCTGGGAAAGACATGTATATACATTTAGACATTACTGTAAAACAAAAATGATATGAAGAATTTTTATCATCAATGTACATGTACTTTTTGTAGGAACTATTTTTTTCCATGGAATGTTAACAACTACTGTTTTTTGGTGTGTATTACACGCATATATTTTCCCCCAGAAAGGTCCTACTGAGAGGGGATGCGTTTTATACATGCGAACTTCAAAAGACCATTTTTTTCTGACCACCACTAACTTAACTTCAGACCGGAAATGACATTGGAAATAAGTATTAAATCCTTGTTGTGATCCAGATACGAACCTGTGTTTGATGATAACAAAGTTTGCTAATGTTAACATGATTAGATGTGTATTGTTTTCTATGTATACAACATGTATATTCAGAGATTTCCTGGTGCCCAAAATTTCATCTCGATCGTGTCCGCCATATTTGTTTTGATTATTTGAAACCGTTTCTGGTTTTCAGGGATACACGATACTTGCAAGTCATAATGTAATTATATTTATGAAAAGGGATAGTTTAAATGAAGTTAATTAATGCATAAACCGATTATGAAGATCAATAAGGGAATACATTTAAAAATTTACCAAAGGCAAGCCATAATATTTACGTATCCGTAACCACCTTTAACTTTTAAATACGTTTTGAGATAAACTTCCTGTGTTTACAAAATCAATGTTTTTTGTTTGCAAATTTCCCAAAATGTTTGAACAAACCATTAAATAAATACAGGTACAGTTATTCCTCTAAATACAAGTGAATAAAGCATCATGTATTCCATTTAATTCAGTCCACAAGGTAACTCTCGGCGTCTCTAGACATTTTTGGACAGAACATGTTGTTGAAAATTTACGTGCGTTTTTTTACACACAAACTAGATTTTTTCTGATTCTTTTCCTCTGAGAAAGGGGGTGCGTTTTATACACCAATGCGTTTAATACACACTAAAAAACGGTATGTCAAAATGTACAATGCATACTTTTGTTTATAGATATATGGGGTCTAAGACAAAAGCCCCCTGTGAAAGTCGTTTTTATTTATATAAATTCTTTATTCAAATATTTATAACCCATTCGGGTTGTAGTACATCACATTTATAAGAACAAAACATAAAAGAATTAATGTTTACAATATAAAACAGTTATTTGTCTCCTCTCCTCAGTTCTAATGACTGTTGTAAAAAAGAAACGACTGTTTTGATTTGTTCAGAGGTTGACAGATTTAGTATAATAGTCAACTTTTTTAACTGATTCAGCAAATTAAAATTTAGCTGAGTTTTCATATAATATTCTAAAAGTTGCTTTCTACAAGATTGATTAATTGCACAATTAAAGAAGAAATGTTCCTCATTGTCAAAGACTTTACATGTTTTACATAGTCTTTCCTCTCTGGGTATCTTATAGTATCTACCAGTTTCTATTAACAACTTATATATATGAAGGATTTTTATCATCAATGTACATGTACTTTTTGTAGGAACTATTTTCTTCCATGGAATGTTAACAACTATGTCAAAATGTACAATGCATACTTTTGTTTACAGATATATGGGGTCTAAGACAAAAGCCCCCTGTGAAAGTCGTTTTTATTTATATAAATTCTTTATTCAAATACTTATAACCCATTTGGGTTGTAGTATATCACATTTATAAGAACGAAACATAAAAGAATTAATGTTTACAATATAAAACAGTTATTTGTCTCCTCTCCTCAGTTCTAATGACTGTTGTAAAAAAGAAACGACCGTTTTAATTTGTTCAGAGGTTGACGGATTTAGTATAATAGTCAACTTTTTTAACTGATTCAGGGAATTAAAATTTAGCTGAGTTTTCATATAATATTCTAAAAGTTGCTTTCTATAAGATTGATTAATTGCACAATTTATAATACATTCAACACTGACACCCTCATTTTGACCCTCTACAATGAAAGGATATGTCACAGTTGAAAGAGACAACATCATGAAATTAGACATACCTAATATAATATGCATTGCTGAAGTAACTGGATCATTGATTCCTGTTGTTGTATATACAATACAATCTGTTGACCCTGTAAAAATATAAAAATCAAAGGCATAAAATACTATCATGACAGTGTTCTAGACATGCATTGCACAATGTATGTTTGAATTACTTTTATCATGATTCTGTTTGCTTTCAGTATGATTTTCTGTTTATTTTCATTTCGATTTTCTTTTTTTAGGTAATTTCTTGATTTTTCTGTTTTCAATGAAATTTTCACCAATATGCAGTTTAGTTGTTTATTTCAATGTAATTTTCTGAGCCGTAGCACATGCTCATTTGGTCTTACAAGCAAACAGAAAGTGATGTTTAATTGTTCATGAAAGTCTCATCAATTTAAGAGAGATAATTCGTAAAGGTTCCACGGAACCTGTGTCTCGCCTGCTCACTCTGCTTTCATTATAATTTGGCCTATATTAAGATATGGTTACTAAGAAATAATTGGACTTCGAGAGCATCAAGAAATTTACTAAAATTGGAACCAAAAATTTTTGAAATATAACCATTGGCAATATTTGTTTTGTCAAAAATTCATCCAAAAAGAATGGTTACTAACCAGAATTTCAAACAAGAGGCTCTCAAGAGCCTGTATCGCTCACCTGGTCCTTGATTAAGACATTTTATGTTAAAGCCCATATACATGTATATATTAATAAAACTATAGTTCCAATATGCCCAATTAGTTTAAGGGAGAAAAGACGTCTGTTAGTGTTCCCCATGGGTCCAATGTTAAAATACAAATGTATGCACCCTGCTGGCAGCCATCTTGGATAAAATGGGAACCTGAGAAAAAAAAAATTTCTTTTCAGGGGTCCACATAAAAACTATTTTGATCAAGTTTGATTCCATTGGCTCAGTAATTTCAGAGGAGAAGATCTTTGAATGAGTTTTCCCATAGGGTACAATGTTAAAACTATCTTCCCTGCTGACGTCCATGTTAAATACAGCACGGACCTGAAAAACAACTTTTTTATACCACCAAAGGACTATTGTTGCCAAGTTTGGTGCCAATTGGCTTAATAGTTTCAGAGGAGAAGATCTTTGAATGTGTTTTTACCATAGTGTCCAACGTTAAAACTATGTTTCCCGCTGGCAGCCATCTTGAATATGGCGTGGACCTGAAAAACAGCTTTTTTGTAAGGGACCACCAAAGGATTATTGTGGCCAAGTTTGGAGCCAATTGGCTAAATAGTTTCAGAGGAGAAGATCTTTGAAAGATTTTCCCATAGGGTCTAATTTTAAAACTATCTTCCCTGCTGACGTCCATGTTAAATACAGCGCGGACCTGAAAAACAGCTTTTTTGTAAGGGACCACCAAAGGACTATAGTGGCCAAGTTTGGTGCCAATTGGCTTAATAGTTTCAGAGGAGAAGATCTTTGAATGTGTTTTTACCATAGTGTCCAACGTTAAAACTATGTTTCCCGCTGGCAGCCATCTTGAATATGGCATGGACCTGAAAAACAGCTTTTTTGTAAGGGACCACCAAAGGATTGTTGTAGCCAAGTTTGGAGCCAATTGGCTTAATAGTTTCAGAGGAGAAGATCTTTGAATGTGTTTTCCCATAGGGTCCAATGTTAAAACTATGATTCCCGCTGCCAGCCATCTTGGATATTGCGCGGACCTGAAAAACAGCTTTTTTCTAAGGGACCACCAAAAGAATATTGTGGCCAAGTTTGGTGCCAATTGGCTTAGTAGCTTCAGAGAACAAGATCTTTGGTGTTTTCCCATAGGGTCCAATGTTAAAACTATGTTCCCCGCTGGCGGCCATCTTGGATATGGTGCGGACCTAAAAAACAGCTTTTTGTAAGGGACCACCAAAGGACTATTGTGGCCAAGTTTGGTGCCAATTGGCAAAATAGTTTCAGAGGAGAAGATCTTTGAATGGGTTTTCCCATAGGGTCCAATGTTAAAACTATGTTCCCCGCTGGCGGCCATCTTGGATATTGCGCAGACCTGAAAAACAGCTTTTTTGTAAAGGACCACCACTGAGCCAATGGAATCAAACTTGGTCAAAATAGTTTTTATGTGGACCCCTGAAAAGAAAAAAAAAATTTTTTTTCTCAGGTTCCCATTTTATCCAAGATGGCTGCCAGCAGGGTACATATTTTAACATTGGACCCATGGGGAACACTAACAGACGTCTTTTCCTCTTAAACTAATTGGGCATATTGGAACTATAGTTTTATTATATACATGTATATGGGCTTTTTGGCTTAATAGTTTCAGAGGAGAAGATCTTTGAATGTGTTTTCCCATAGGGTCCAATGTTAAAACTATGTTCCCTGCTGGCGGCCATCTAGGATATCGGGCGGACCTGAAAAACAGCTTTTTCGTAAGGGACCACAAAAGGACTATTGTGGCCAAGTTTGATGCCAATTGGCTCAGTAGTTTCAGAGAAGATGATCTTTGAATGTGTTTTCCCATAGGGTACAATGTTAAAACTATGTTCCCCGCTGGCGGCCATCTTGGATATTGCGCGGACCTGAAAAACAGCTTTTTTGTAAAGGACCACCAAAGGACTATTGTGGCCAAGTTAAATGGTGCCAATTGGCTTAATAGTTTCACAGGAGAAGATCTTTGAATGTATTTTCCCATAGGGTCCAATGTTAAAACTATGTTTCCTGCTGGCCGCCATCTTGGATATCGCGCGGACCTGAAAAAAGCTTTTTGGTAAGGGACCACCCAAAGACTATTGTGGCCAAGATTGGTTCCAATTGGCCCAGCAGTTTCAGAGGAGAAGATCTTTGAATGAAAAGTTTACGTGGGACGGACGGACGACAGACAACGGACGACGGACGCAAAGTGATAGCAAAAGCTCACCCTGGCTTTAGCCAGGTGAGCTAAAAATTGCTTGTCTTTTACTCAGTTTAAGAGTATCAGGAAATTTACCAAAATTTGAATCAAAATTTTTGAATCTAAAGCATTGAATTTTTTTGTTTTCACTTAACACAGGGTATAATGTCTAGTTTCATTTTTGGATGGATGCAATAAAATAATGCGATTTCCGATTGGATCCGAGGAAAATAACAACAACATCACACTCCAAGGTAAATAGAAATCTTGATGTCTCTCATACAAAGTATATTTCACTTTAATGAATATGCCCATGCTTTAGCTATCGCTAAAGGATTTCTGGGGCCGCATTGATCTTTGCAAAAAACAATCTTGTTTTTGTTGCAAATCACGTCAACTGCAGCTGTCGTTGTTTTGTTTATATGTTATATTCGTTAACATTGACTAGAATCCTGTTTCTAAAGTGATTTGATTTATGTTAAAGGTAGATTTGGAAACATTAAAGCCGGTTTCAACTTCTATAACCTTTATTCATACAACCCATCATATAAACATAAAATAACTTATATTAAAACCTGTATGGTTAGATTCCACTGGAACAAAACAATATTGGTAGGATGCGAGAATCTCTTAAACCAAATGAGAACCTTCAAACGTTTCCACCTGATTTGTCTTTTTGTCTCATGCACTTCGGTTCTTCACTACTCTGTTCGGTAATTTTGTTATTAATAAACTGCATTATTACCTTGTAAATTATTGTTTCCGTTATAAAAGAAATGCCCAGGTTTCTTATGGGAGGATTGATTCCTGTGAATATTGGGCAGAAAGTCGGTAAACTTTGCCCAAGGAAATTTCACAAAAATACTATTTCCCGCAATATAAAGGAAAACAAGGCTGGATCGTTTTTAACAATTAACAATTGTTTTGTGTTAATCTTGACACATTTTGTTTTATTTCTTGTTGATGTTTTTAATTCATTAAAACTCGGAAATTTAAAAACATTTTATGAATACAAGTAAAGTAAAACTTCGTACAATTTTGACACGATATATTCTTGGGCATATATATATATTGTATATTGTGAGATCAATGAAAACGTTGCTCCATTGCTTGGTTTTGATTTTGACACATGCGCATTTACTCAATATCATTAATTTGTTTATACGTCTATTAAATTATGCATAATTATATTCTATGCATGTACAATGTAGTTATACGCTGCCTCGAAAAAGGCAGGTTTCCCCTTTAATTGCTGATTTTATACCCCCGATCCGAAGAAAGAGTTGGTATACTGTTAAACCTGTGTCCGTCATTCCGCTTCCGTTATAATTTTTGGCACGCTTTTCCCGACAAGGGTAAATGATACAAACTTGAAATTTGGCATAATATTTTTATAGTCATATTGTGGGATATATTGTCAGACTTGTCAGGTTACTACTATCTGTTTATGGCTTAGTAACTTAGTCATTTTTCCATCATTCTGTCCATCAATACTTGAAATCACATATTCATTCTATAATGTGGGATGGGTTTCAAACTTGTTTGGATACTACTGCTGGTTTATCAAGTCGGTCAATATTTTGTTAATTTTTGCATACGGATAACCTCTTAACTACAATGTCTAATCGGTAGATTGTCACTTTGACCCACATTTTAAGCTTCAGAGACATAAGGCAATGTGTATGTTAGGTCCATTTCTAAGAAACTATAAGTGTTACAAAAATGAAAGTTGGTCAGTGGGTAAATCTTTGATAGTTATCTGGGTATTTTGTAGGTCGTCTCTTTGATCTACATTTCATGTTTTAGTGACTCTCGTTAAAACTAATTTTTCGTTTATTTTTATTGCAATTCAATGGACTCATTATTCCATCTCAGTTCAGTGACCAGGAACTGTTATGCCCCATTGACTTAGGCCAAGTTATCAATTGGGATTAATTTGTCAGCAGGGTATGTGATAGTGATTTTCTTTTGTCTTATACTGTAGACACATTATCTAGTTTAATCATAAATGGTATCTCAGGTCATAGAAACAATTTATCGAACTTATTCTAATGCAATTATGTTTGTGACACCTATTTGGATTCCTAGCATTGACGTCCAAATTTTCATTGAGTAAGTTCACGATTTACTGTGACAGTTGTAACTTAGAGCACTCTACTGGCGGACTGTTAGTTCCCGAGGGTATTCACCAACCCGGTAGCCAGTACTTCTGTGATTTTAAAACCGATTTTATTTGGAAACCTGCAATAAACAAATAAAGGGATATGGAGTATTTGTACATGGGACAAAATCCCTATAAATACGTGGTAAGATTAAGCAAATGGAACAAAGCTTTGATTGTTGTTCTTCATCTTGAAGTCACCATGAGATCTTCAACAAAGAGTAAACGCTCTTACCTAAAGTAAGTTCAAGACGGCCCCTAGCACCAGTTTAAGCGGAATTCACTTGCTGAATATCGAACAACGCCACATCCATTAACTTTACTACATGTACATGAATTTTGTATGGATGTGGGGTTGTCAACAATCATAACATATCGGGCGAAGTACTCTTACAAACACTGTCATCCATTGCCCGACAAAGGGACCAATGCAATAGACAATACAACATACATGTATAAACGATCATAGGGCACTCATCGAGTTGTTTTTAAGATAACTTGGCAATCAAAATCAGGAGATGTGGGCAAAATATATACAGACGGCCAGAAAAATAGTTTAAGTTTTTACAAAACAAGAAAGCCAAATCTTGAATTTTGATAGTGCATTTGTATGAGAAATTCTCACATGAACAAGTTCACCATAACTAACAATATATAAAGCACACACCTGGAGCACGGGGAATCTTTTTACGGACTCCACACTGCACGAGAGACAAACTCCATGGTAAATAAACAAATAAAGGGATATGGATTAAATGTACATGGAACAAAATCCCTTTAAATGCGTGGTAAGATTAAGCAAATGGAACAACGCTTTGATTGTTGTTCTTCATCCTGAAGTCACCATGAGGCCTTCAACAAAGAGAAAACGCTAAGTTCAAGACGGCCCCTAGGACCGGTTTAAGCGGAATTCACTTGCTGAATGTCGAACAACGCCACATCCATCCCCTTTTCTACATGATTTTTGTATGGATGCGGGGTTGTCAACAAGCATAACATATCGGGCGAAGTACTCTTACAAACACTGTTATCCACTGCCCGACAAAGGGACCAATCCAATGGACAATACACCACATAATCGTTCACAGGGCAATCATCGAGTTGTTTGTAAGAAAACTTGGCAATCAAAATCCGGAGATGTGGGCAAAATATATATTGACGGCCAGAAAAATAGTTTAATTTTTTACAAAACAAGAAAGCCAAATTTTAATCATATGAGAAATTCTCACATGAACAAGTACACCATAAGTGAAAATATACAGAGCAAGCACGGGGAATCTTCTAAAATATCTAGATTTTAGAACTTTTTTTTAAACGATGGAATATCTCCCTCTTGCGAAGCCCTTTTTTGGCTTTCCTATTTAGATTTCATTGGTAATTTGTTCTCTATCAGATTTTACACATCTCCAAATGTTTTGATATGATCTGCACTGAAGAGATATAAGTTGTCGAAATGCGCATATGCAGACAGTAAATATCCAGTAACTTCGGTATTTTGTTGTCAGTACTAGATAACCATTGTGTAATAAAAATATCTTGAGTGATTGCATTAAAATTCAGAAAACCGGATTGTTTATAATGATTTTGGGGTTGGGTGGTAAATTGAAGGTCTTGCTGTTGCAAATATCTGTTTTATAGCTTTTAGGAACAAATAATATACACCACTGTTGCTGTGTTTTTGATTGGTCAATATTCTCAACACGCACGGTGGGTTATTGAAACGAGCGCACGGGTTTTCGTCCAGTTTTCTAATGCTAACATACCAATACAACTATAAAATACTGGATTCAATTATTTTATAAAGCTAAAAAATAGTGCATTTAATTCTTGAAAAATAAATACACATTTTTATCAATAAACTTAATGTGCATGTAATTCAAAATACCAGAGAAATAAAGCACCTATATGTCATTGAAAATACTAAGCACTAAGAATATCCGAGGTTCTCATCCAAAGCCCTTTAAACTTTCGGAAAATTGGCAAATTTAAGTATTTAGTGATACAAGCCGTCATTAAAAAAGCTGATACGTCAAAATTTATTTATCTCATATGCTGAAAAAAGGAGTCTGGAGAGATAAGACTTAGTATTGGTTTTATCATTATGGCCTTAAACCCAAATGTGTTGAATCCAACCATTTTTACCTATATTATTGTCATCCCAACAGTATTGATTTAGTCTTCATTTTTTTCTATATTAGACCATGTTTATATAACATGTATAACTCACGATATATAAGTCACAATTTTTCAGTACACATCAAAGAAATCACCAGAATATGCTTGTTAGCTTTTGCAGCCTTCGTCTCAGTATATGTGGTTTTAACTTCCATTCATGGACGATGTTTGACTCGATTTGTGGAAGAATTCATGAGCTATTTAAATGTAATGTTTAGGCTATCGTTCTCGTATGACACATGACCAAAGAATGGACAAATATTTAAGAACCATTAATAAAATTTAAAAGTCTACTTGTTTAAGTCCAGCCATCTCAACGCCAACCACTTTCGACTTATTTTTTCGAATCCAACCAAAACTTAAACTAGACTTTATACTCCGTGCTTAAATTCATTCAAAAAGCATTGTTGCTAACAAGAATTCCCAAAAACTGCTTGTCTTTCAAAGTTGCAAGAGATTAATTGTTAAGTCTTGGAAATTTTCAGGAAATTTACCAAAGTTGGAACCTGAATAAAATCCTGAAAATTTATTGCTAATCTATAGACTATATTCAACTATTCTACATCAAATTTAAATTTCCTGAGCTCCAATTTCAACATTGTTGATATTATGGACCAAAGTGAAAATCTATTAAAATTCATTGATGCGAAAAATATAGGTCAAGGTGATATAATTCTGTTATGGATGTTGGTTACTTCTTTACCAACTATCATCTGTCTATGGCATGTAGGTGCCAAAATATAGTGGAAACAAAATAAAATTGATTGAAAAAACATGAAGTCCAATAAATGGCAAAATACGGAAAAACTGGATTTAATATTGTGTCAAAATTTCATTGATATTGAGCAATATTTCAGAAATTTATTGAAATTCAAAAAAAGTTTAACATTTGGGTTAACCAAATGTTGACAACGGCACTGACGACGGAATCTATGGTTGCTATGTCTCACCTTCGCCACATTCATTGCAGGCGAGACAAAATCAATACAAAAACCTTACAAGTACATCAAAACTAAGGGATATACCATTAAAATATAGAGGCAGTAGTAGGAAAAAGTTTTGTGGACATGGATTGTCGATCATTATTTTTGTTTTATCTCAAGATATACGACCAGATTGTTCATTTAAGCTAAAGTTGTACCTGCTGGAATCATGCCTATTTTTAGATCTGGCGGTAAAGGGTTTTGTTCAGGTGTTTGTTCTAGACCAACTTCCTTCAGCTTTCTTTCACAGAGACCATTGAGTAATTCAGAAAACATTCCATCACCTCCCACGGCAATTACCCTGCAAAATAAAAATATTATATTTATAAGTCAGCTACCAGTAGGATGAAACCTACATGTATAAGTATGAAGTCCACATTGTGATATCTGATCATCAAGTACATGTAATTTCCTACTGCACTTAAAGTACAATATATATGACACTTCCTACTTGTACATGTAATTTCTTCTTATTGTCCCTTGTCTATGACCTTAACGGTCCACCTATTCCTATTGTGCAACCAATCTAGCAATTTCATTACTCCATTGATGTGATAAAACTCACCTATACCTATACCTTTAAACCAACATATATTGTAAAAAATTTTTGGAGACTTGCTATTGTTAACTAATCCCAAACAATCAAGTCCTTTTGAATTGTCTAACAATACTATTGTATATCAATCTGTAATGGCCTGGGGAGGTTTTATATAGTTACTATCAAGGTAAAACCTCCCCAGGCCATTACAGATTGATATACAATAGTATTGTTGGAAAATTCAAAAGAACCATCATTGTTTAGATTAGTTAACAATAGCAAGTCTCCAAAAAATTTTTACAATATATGTTGGTCTAAAGGTATAGGTATAGGTGAGTTTTATCACATCAATGGAGTAATGAAATTGCTAGATTGGTTGCACAATAGGAATAGATGGACCGTTAAGGTCATAGACAAGGGACAATAACTGTTATAGAAGTAAACATAGTTTCCCAAATTTCTTAACAAACAATGTACTTGTAGTTTCCTACTACCCATATTATACAAAAACTATTCCTGTTGTACATAATGTACAATGAACACAAATTTTCATGCTTTAATTACAGTAGATTGACACTAAAACACCACACATTCAACTGCACTTACTTTGATTCACAAATCCACTACAGAATTTTTTGGATTTTTAGGTCAGAATGACCCTTTGTTCTTTTTTAAAAACATAGTTTGACAGATTTCTCTATATTCTCTCACATTTGAGACAAACCAGTACCTAGTTCTAGTCACTTTTGATTATAAGAGTCTAATAACACTGGTGAAAGTGAAAATCCAGACATCTCAGACATTCAAGGGCAAGATTTCAATATTTCCCTGATGAGGCTTGCCAAGTCAGAGAGCCATTGAAATCTTACACAAGGGTATCTGATATTTCTAAATCTTGCATATTCAACAGTGTTTGGTTATTTTTCCAACATTTATAGCTACAAAATTCAATTTATTTACCACCAGATGATAGTTGACATCCAATATTCCTAGATAAGGTCAATAACATCAGAATTAGTTGCCTGGTAATTTTGTCTTGAAATAGGGGGTACAAAACAAGAGTATTTTTCCTACTGATTATCTTCTTAACAAGAAAGCTGTGTCTCAACAGATGGATGAGACAAGAATTCTATATGACAAAATGTATTATGACAATCTTGAAGTCATGGTAAATTGCTTAAACATGGAAGAATTATAAAGTAGTCCATGGGTACTAAACTTTAATATTTGTTCATAAATATGAGAAAAACAACCAAACACCATTAAAAATGTGACTTTAGAAATATCAGACATCCAAGGGTAAGATAATAATATTTCTCAAACACTCTCTACACGCTTCATCAGAGAGTGATTGAAGGATTGATGTAGCTTAAATTTTACAATCTAGCACTTTCAACGGCATTAGATTATATAAACCTGTTCATGCCATTTAAATTAATGTATGTAATTGTTGTACATTTATAACTGATTATTTCATGTTTTCTTACCCATCAATTTTATGGAGATCATGTTCCAGTAGAGTATCTTTAGCATGGTTATGTCTCTGTGTTACTGAAATAAATATTGATAATAATTTAGGTATAGCAATGTCCGATATTTGAAAATTAAATGCATCTTATACTTATTCTTACCATGCTTACTAAAATAAGTTCCAGTGTTGGACAGTTTCACTGACTCATGACCAAGGAGGAAAAATGAGAAGAAATCTGCCTTCTTCCTCAAGTTTTGAAAAATTTGCCTTGGAAACTATTAATTGCCTACTTTTACATATTCATCCTTGAAAGTTTAGGCAGATATTTCATGAATGATTTACTATGTTACAATAAAGGGCTACGCCGAGCGCAGCATGATAC
>MJUU01013296.1:26309-37604 GCA_002080025.1 Modiolus philippinarum | reverse complement strand
CAAGTTTGGTAAGTATTGGCCCAGTAGTTTCAGAGGTTAAGATATTAATAAAAGTTAACGGACGGACGACGGACGCCGAGTGATGGCAAAAGCTCACATGGCCTTTGGCCAGGTGAGCTAAAAACGGCAATTTACCCTATGTTCTATTTTTAGTAACAGCGGCCATTTCGTTTGGTCTATGGACATAAAAATTACAAACTTGAAAGAGCATACCCTTGTGATGATTCAGGCCAAGTTTGGTTAGTATTGGCCCAGTCGTTTCAGAGGAGAAGATCTTTGAATAAAAGTTAACGGACGGACGGACGGATGGACGGACGACGGACGCCGAGTGATGGCAAAAGCTCACATGGCCTTTGGCCAGGTGAGCTAAAAAGCAATATCAAATGATAGGTATTGACCAAAAAAATAAAAAGAAAAGATTATTTCTGATTATGGTCAAATTGTTTTTACGTCCTTAAATTTATTTCAGCCTGATTCTTTGTAGCGAAGTTACTGTGAATTTAGTTTCTGCATATGCGCATTTCGACAACTTATGTCTCTTCATTGCAAATCAAATCAAAATATTTGAAAATCCATGAACCGATATATGAGTTAGAAATGAAAAAGAACGAATTACCAATAAGATCTAAAAAGGAAAGCCAAAATCAGCTAAGGACAGACATATACTCCTTAGGTTTTAACAATTTTCTTAAATTTAGATATTGCAAGTTTTGAAATAAAATATATACAGTAAGCATGAATTCCTCTGATAATCTAGCTGGAAAAAAAATGGATAAAAATCTTTATAAAATAAGCTCTTTTCAAAGTCTTAAAGTTTTTTAGCAATTTACTTATAATTCTATGCTTTAACTTTGGGTTTACATGTTAACCAAATGTCAAATCATCCATGACACCCTTCCAAAGTATCGATGGACATTGAGTCCTTTATTATGTAGGCTATACATATTGCAGTAGATAATACATACAAAATGTATATTGTACTGACAACCATATTTTTAGTTTACCTGAACTAAATACGCACTCTGCCATATATTTATTCGGTAAAGGCTGGTTCATTTTTTTTTTTTTATTTATGTTTTTTACAAATTTGGTCTAATTTAACCCATGTTCCGATCTGTTGTCAGTGTTTGAAGTTTGTTCGAAGTGAAAAGAGAAATCTCCAATACATCATTACAGTCAAGTGTTATTGAATTCTTACAATGTGTTTAGATATGTTTTCTCCATTGTGCTCAGTCTTTTTTAAACTAAGATACAATAGGTCTATCGTTCCTGTGTCGAATGAATGTTAAACTTTGTTCCAAACTTGTGGCTGCTTGCAACATTACTGATTGGAACGAAAAAAAGAGTCATTTTGACAGAATCTTCTACACATCATTCCAGTAATGTTTGGTTTAAGTTGCTTTATCACTTTCTAAGTAGAACATTTTAACCTTAGAATACTATGTCAAACTAAATTCTTTGTTGGTGACCATGTCTACTGCCTGATTGGAAAGAAATGAGCAATATTTTATATGACTTCCATTCGTCATTCCAATAAATGTTGGTCTGATTTACTGGTGGCTACGAAATTTGTTTGATCTGTGCGAAGTGAAAATTGTGTTGAAAAGGACATAAATGTAAAGCTTGGTTTAATTTGCTTTAAATAGTTGTTTTAGAGGAGATTATTAAATGAGAAGAGTTGGTGGGTGCAGCTCACTCAGACGCTTTGTGTCAGGTGAGCTGAAAGCCTGAATTCATCAGTAGCAATGAAATGTTAAGAAAAATATCTGCATATCTCGTTACATTGCATTATACATGAAAGATATTTCCACACAAAAAGATTAACTTACTTACCTAAGCTTTTTATTTTGTTTTGTTCTGTACATTTTCGTAAAACTTTTGGCCTTTCATAAGCTTTAAAAATACACATGGGTCATGAAATAAAACAAAAACATTTAAAAAAAAGTCAAATGATAGAATAATACGTTACTAATAAAAGGAAATTATGCCTAATTTATTACATAATATAACTGTATTTGACAGTTTTTATTTTTGTTTAAAATGAACAAAACAATAAGCATATTTGTATAATAGTTTTCTCCAAAATGTAGCAGATTTTTTCAGGAAAAGACATGCAATTTTTTATCATACAGAGCTTCATATTGCGATACCCTCGGGGTCTAGCAGAGTTCATAGATTTCATTAATAATACAATGGAAAATACAATTCATGTAATGTAAAATGATAAATACTATATACGTTGACAATTTGAAGAATAACTGCTTGAATGTACACTGCTTTTACTGTGGTTTCATGTCTTTCTCTCGATTTCCAACTCGGTATATATGTCCTAGAAAAAAAAGAATGTGAACCGATACTAACCCAGATGTACCCGTCTTGCTTTTGTTGCTGTCTGTCTGTTAAGGTGTCCTATAAATGAAAAAAAGATATCAAAAACAGTTAATACTGCGTACTCGCTGGAACTCGCCTGAATTACTCTTTCTTGTAGCAATATCAATATTGCACTAGACAGACCACTTACAAACAATAAAACATTAATGCAATGTATGTTTCATTCTAAAAAAGATGATCAGAGACTTCAAAAATAGAACATTTAATTATACTCATGCTTCATATTACACCAGCAATACTAAAGCTTCGAATTTATCTAACAAACGTTAACACACACTACGTCACTTCAATTAAGTTGATACATGATTTTTTTCCAAATGATCTGATTCTTATTTTACAGAAGAGACTTAATAAACATGTAACCTTAAGAATCAAGATTTCATAAAACATTGGCCTCGACTTCTATTCGTTTTTGTGTCAACTGATCCGCAGCGATACAACAAAATATAAGAAATATAGTTACCAATGCAATCTGATGAAAATCCAGTTCATATTCACAAAATTATCACTTTCTTATAGAAAATTACTGCTATTCGTTGTGGTTTTGAAAAATTCGTATTGATGTTTTTACGCTTTTCTCTTTATTTTGTTAAATGTTTTCAACAAGTTATTCTGTCGTGCAAATTCATCATACAAAGACAACGGTAAACACCTACAATGCAAGAGGTCACAATCTTCTAGAATCGATCATTCAAATCGATAGGAACCCGGGGACATCCGGACTTGGAACCGTAATCGACTTGTACCAAATTTTCAGTAATTTAAAATAAAACAACATACCTTTTTCGTACCTGTCAGTAATCAACATTGGCCACATCACAAATCCAAGAAAAGTAACACACACTATATAAGTTATTCTCTTTTTCCTCCGCCACAGGTATTGTAAACACATTTTGTCTCAATGTTTCTTCATCTGGTTACACTGTTACAAATATCCAACAATGATGTTTTCCTTATTGTTTGTCCTCTATATGTTTATTAACCTATTATACCACCAACTGTTACAAATATTGAAATAAAAAGATACTTTTATGTATGCCATTCTGTTTGTTTAATAACCCTTTATCCCGCCAACGATATTGCAGAACACGTCCCTTTGCGTAAGTTTGTAGATATATCTCTCGATGCATTAACACAGAATAAATCAGGTTCTCCGTTACATAGCATCATGCAAACAGAACACATGGTTATGTATAGTAATTCCTAATAATCAAAACAATATTATCTCCTGTTGCGTGTAAATGTTTTTTGATTTATGTCCTTTAATAACGATGTAGAATCTAATGAAATACCGGCAGCATTATTGTCAAAGTTCCTGAAATAAGCATAAAATTTTACAAGTTTAAACGATGTGCAAGTGCTATAATGGAATTATAAGTCTGTATAAATCCCACAAGGCTATAAAACGGTGATAGACATGCAGAATCTATTTGTCGAGGCTGATCTTAGTCCAAATTGTCAAAGTCTGGAAATATTTATAAACGAAAACATCAAACGAAAACAAGTGTGACTTTAGTACCTGTAAGGTTTATATGAAAGGTCCAAGCACAACATGTTCTGGTACAGAAGTATGAAGTATTATCGATAATAACTATTGAGTCGTGGTTAATAGAATCAATTAAATCATTCAATGTTGTCTTGGTCAATGGTTTCTTAAAATATCTTTCAGTCAATCTTCATTTAAATTATTACCATATAAAGGTTCACAAATTGAACTTAGTTAAGAACTGATAGGAGATATTTTTTACTAAATTAAGTGTTTATGCATGGACTGTCAAATAATTCTAAAATTTTCGTCTAAGCACAGGATTTCGGTCTAGAAATGATCATTTGTTTACTATCAAATATTAATCTCCGAGAAACTTTCATATTTGATAGTAAATAAATGCATATTTCTAGGACGTGACCTAAACACAAGGTAGAAATAGAAGCATAATCAGCATAATCTGGTTTGAAATGACGAATGTTTCGTTCAAACCCTTTGATATCGGAAATGTGTTTTGATACTGATCCCCATTGTGAGGAGTACCAAAAATTTTTTTGGTTGACTTTTAGCCCATGAAGACATCGATCGAGTCGTCCAGCACTTCTTTGCAGGTCTAAAAGGTGCAAGAACCGGTTCAATAAATCTGTCCCCAACGTCAGTTTGTGACGTATATATCATTTGTCAGCTTCTGTGTTAAAGAAAACACAATGTTATCAAATGTAGAAGGAAACAGACAAATATTGTGTATATTCATACACAATGTAGCTTTTTGTCATCTTTTTACAAAGGAACCGCCAGTTATTGATATATAATCGATCAATGAATCAGTCACAACATCACTGCATTTGATTGGTCAAGAAGTTCAGGTAGGGACACATGTATTGAATCGACCCTAATTTGAAAATAGCAATATCCAAATTTTAGAAATCTTACAGCAGATTTAGCAAAGCATGTACAAAGTAACTTAGCAATTTTCGTAGTAAAGTTTGCTATTAAAGTTTATTCCACTTTATATTTCTAAATTAGCTAATAGCTTATTTGCATTGGCAAATACCACTACACGTGAGTTTGAACAAAACAACACCATTCCCATCTGGACGTCATGTCCAAAATATCATACTACCCTCATTCGAAAAGACTTGAGTGACCGATATAATACCGTAGTCCTCTGAGTAAATTTTAGTTATTAGATTCGACAACTTATGTCTCTTCAGATAAAATAAAAACATTTGGAAGAAAAAATAGAAGATGCACCGGATCAGCCAGTATGTTGATTGAACCAAGAGCAATACAGCTTTTAGGTATGAGGATAGCTTAGCTTCATTAAATTCCTAGATTTCAGAAATTTCAACTTCTCAAATGTCGGTTTCCCGGCCAGTTGAGACAAGGACACCTTTTCAATTGAAGAGTGGGAGTTCAATAATATTCGGTATGTATTGTGAGCATCTTTCTCCAACAAAACTGATAAAAATACAATATTTTACTATTTATTGGGTGAAATTAACCTTTAATTTCGTGAAAATTGTCAAATTTCTGATGATCACAAACAAGGGATAGTAGTAAACACCTACAATGGCCGAAAACTACAATCAAATGCCACACTTCACAAGCGAACTGCACCAGAAAAAAACACTAATTAAGACAAGTGACAAACATTAATAGCATAGGAACTCGTAATAGTAGGACTTTGTACTGGCACTAGCAAAAGCCAGATAGCTTTTTCCGATAGTGAAAATAAACCAACTATAAAAACTCCAAGTGAAGGGGGATAAAATCAAAAAAGACAGAAAACCACGTGGCATATTGCAGTTGGATCAACTGTCAGAAGACAGAATAACTTCAACGTAAGAAAAAATGTACAAATATATGTTTAGTTTTGTTCAAAATTGCAAAATGATTCTCATCAATACAAGTTACTGATAATAAACCAAACAATAACAAGTAGAATACAGAGGGAACAAAACACACAAGATTGCATAAATCAAACATGATTTAATATCCCTATTTCAAACGTATTTTCAATAAAATATATAGGTTTTACTTCATCGTATAATATAGGTTAAGCATTTTGCTTTTAAACAAAATAACTGATAAATTATAATAGCAGTTTTAATGTTTTTTTTCGTAATTTACTTACAATTATTTTTAAAAAATCGGTGGAAAAGAAGTCTCTTTATAATGTAGGCTATACAAGTTGAAGAAAATAACCCATATCTATTGTACTGTAAACGAAGTATTTAGCAAAATTTACAACAAATGCGTAAACTTAAGCAAAAATTCCAATCAGTAAAGACTGGTTAAATTCTTCTAATTTTAATTAGAGATCATGGTTTCATTGAATGATGTTTTTCAAATTGGGTTCCATTCTAAACCATGTTCCGATTTGGTGTCAATCTTTGTACTATGGTCGAAATAGAGAAATCCTCAATACGATTATATATTTATTAAGAATGCACATTAATACCCATTACATTAGGGTTGAAGGCATACATGAACAATAACAAAAACGAAATAAAACAAAACAAAGATTACAAAATGAAAAAATCATGTAGTTGTTGAGTCCACTCTCCTCAGCGCAAAAGACCTTGTAACGAATGAAGCAGTATACTGCACGATTTGTGGACAATTTAAAAATGTCATTACAATAAGTTTAATTGAATTCTCTTCAGTAGTTTCAGATGGCAGACTGTTTCAGATAATGAAAATATGTTTTCCGACAAAGTTCAATCTTTGATGGAAAAATATCCAACTCAGCTTTCCTGTGTCGAATATTCAACTATGTTCCGAGCTGGCGGCTGCTTGTTGTTTAATAGAACCTTCCATACACCTTTCCAGCAAAGTTTTAGGATCAGAATGTTAAGGTACTACAATCTTAAGATTTTCTTTAGCAGATTCAGAAAAGATGATGAAAATTTGAAGAAATTTCTGTACTGGTAGCTATGGTATTTGTTTGATCTGTACGAAGTGAATGGTTTTGTAAAAGGCCTTGACTTAATCGTTAATGTAAAGCTTTGTCTACTTTGCTTTAGTTGATTCATAGGGAGATGATGAAAACATTATAAAGAGAATAGCTCACACAGACGAAGCATAAAGGTATAATAAATCTGCTGCAGTGAAATGTTCGTATATCTCGTCATATCGCATTATACATGAAAAAAAATATTTCCATATTTCATAGTGGCTGCCAAAGAATTTACTTGCCTAAACCTTTCATTTGTGTACATTACCGTAAAACTTTTGGTCTTCATAGGCCTGAAAATATACATCAATAGTGAAATAAAACGAACATTGAAATAGCCAAGTAATAGAATTTACGTTTCTGAAGAAGGGAAAATATGGCTATTTTATCACATCATATAAAAAAATGCAATCTTAATTTTTTATTTTCATTTGAAATTAGCAAGATCCCATGTAGGACATTATGCATACAAAAAATAAAAGAAAACAATGATTCGCGGGTGTCTGAGTTATCATGTTGCCAAGTACAATAACTAGACACTCAACATTTAGGTTAAAATGCGTTCAAAACTTTTATGGCCATTACATCACTTCAATTATGATATGATAATATGATCCGATTCTAGATTGACTGGAGAGACATATTAAAGAAAGTGTTAAGCAGCAAGATTTAAAGAAATTCTTGTGCGATAGCTTTTTCAGTGGACTCGGTTTCTATGATAGGAACTTGGAACTTTCGTTGGACATGTAATGGTGACCCTTCACCCGTAGAGTTAGTTTTCTATGGTGTTACAATTCTTCCTTATACAGTAAACCTAGTGTATCCGAAATTTTAGTATTGTAAAACGAAACTACATACCTTTTTTCATATCTTTTATCAATCAACTTTGGCCTCAACACAAAACCAAGAAAAAAATACAAGTTATCTTCTTCATACCAGTAGATACTGTTAGCACATTTTGTCTCAATTTGTTCTGTATCTGGTTAAATTGTATAAATATCCAGCTCTAACGATGTTTTTGTTGTTAGTCATTTTGTATGTTTATTAACCTATACTATTACAAAAAAGTCATCTATAGCGACATTTTTATTGCATATTATTCTGTTTGTTTAATTACCCGTTTTCCCGTCAACCATATTACAGAAAATGTTCCTTTGCTCAAGTTTGTAGATATATCTCTCTATGCATTAACTAACACAGAACAAATCAGCTTCTCCGTTACACAGCATCATGCAAACAGAACACGTGTTTATGTTTTGTAATTCCTAATAATTAATACAATATTATCTCCTGTTGCGTGAACAAAACATTTGATTCTGTTTAAGTTTTTTTTTATTTGTACAGGCTACAGGCGTGATAACTAAAAGGCATAATTTTCTAAGTTGAAACGATATGCAAGTGCTAAAATGGAATTGGTAGTCTGTATAATTTCCAGCCTTATAATTTCCATAAGGCTATGAAAAAAAACACGATAATTGATATGCAGAACTGAATTGTCAAGGCTAACCTTAGTCCAAATTGTTAGAATAACTCCGTAAATATTTATAAACTAACATGTAACAAACGTATAAATGGACCTAACACGACATGTTCCGGTATAGAGGTATGAATCATATTGAAAATAACTATTGATTCATGGTTAATTGTTGTTAATTGGATTTATTAATTCATTCAAAATTCGTTCATTTGTTTCTTGATATATCTTGTAGTCAATCTTCTATTTACAGGTTCACACTGTGAACTTACGTCAAGACCTGACGGATATTTTTGTCTCTTAAAATCAAATGTATACACAATAATGAAATATCCACCCGAGCACCGGAAATAGAAGCATATTTGCGTCTGCAATGCCCTAATTTAATTAATGAAACATGCTTCGAGCTTATACCTTTGATAACAGACATTTGTTGTGAAGATTAATACGATAGAACAAGATAAAATTAATATTTTGAGCACTCGTGGTGGGCAGTTAGTCCATGAAGACATCAGTCCAGTACTTCGTTGCAGGCCTCATCAGTGTTCAATATCTCAAGTTTAGACTCTTACATGTAAAGGACTTCTGATGCGAAAGTCTGTCCTTGGCTAATATTGACATTACTAAGGCTTTTTTCAACCATTTCTTCATGTCTGATTTTAATCTGCACTAGGGAGACAAAGCCAACTGAACAATTTCGATATTGTGGATTTTAAAGAATTTTTCTCCTTTATTCTGTTGATTTCTTAACAGTCTAGAATTCATTGAAGAAAATTTTAGTCGGTTAGGCTAAGCAAGTCTATATTTTGATTAAGGGATATAAAGAAATATGATACCTTCTTGTTCCGAAATTTTGGAAAAATAAAACAGTTTCATCAGTTATCATGCTTGTTAGAAGTAATACACTTTCAATACTTCACTGAGAAAACAAAGAAATAAACAAGCCATGTCATTCATGGTTGTTATTCTTTCATAGAGATATGCTTAAATGAAGTAGTACCTTTATCTTACATAATTGTTGTCTTTACCATTACAAATTTCTCTTGTCATTCACACTTCAAGTGAAAACTAGTCATCATAAATAAGCAAATATGAATTATTTGCACACTCAAACAAACTTTCAAATCTTATTCATTGTTCCTCACATCAAGGTATTCATTTTTGATATCGTTTGTGCAAATAAAACAAAGTTACCACCAAAACATTACAGAATCTGCACCCCATCCATTCAATAAAAGGCGATTGGTGAATTCAGTTTTGTGAAATTCTAGTAGGTATTCAGCTAAATAGCATATATACATGTATTTCAATCACCAATGTATTTCCCCCCATTTTTACAATTTTGATTTGTTGACCTGTGACGGTAAGATTCTAAGATGTAAATTAAAAAAAAATGAAACAAATGCAAAAGAAGCGCGATAAACGTAAGTTTCCATTTAAATGCATAAATAAGATGTAAACTATGAGGAAAGAACTTTTAAATTCGACATCTGTATTTTTGGAAGTAATAAGCATGGAATTTGTAAATTTGTGCAAGAATGACTAAGAGACATTAATTGTCGAAATGCGCATATGCAGAAATTAAATTCACAGTAACTTCGGTATTTAGTTATTTGTTACCACTGGGTCGATGCCACTGCTGGTGGACTGTCCCCGAGGGTATTCACCAGCCCAGTAGTCAATGCTTCGGTGCTGACCCGCAAGCCGATTATTTTTGGAACCTTACAATATCTAAATTATTGTAAAATTTGTTGAAAACTAAGGAGTGTCTCCCTCATGCAAAGCTCTGTCCTTAGCTGATTTTGGCTTTACATTTAGATCATATTGGTTATTTGTTCTCTGTCAGTATTTAAACATCATTGAGTTTATGGTCTTCCAAACGTTTAGATTTTATCTGCACTGAAGAGACATTAATTGTCGAAATGCACATATGCAGAAAATAAATTCACAGTAACTTCGGTATTTAGTTATCAGTTACGACGTCGACGGAAAGTATCACACACACCATGTTACTCGTGGTCATTTCTTATTTCTCTTTACACATGAAGTAACTACAGAAACGAGACATGTTTGAAAACGGAAAAAGGTCTACAACATTGTTACTATTAGACATTTCTTGTCTCTATAGTAACGACAGAAACAACTGCATACTTGCTAAAAGAAAGGTTGAGATACAGAAAAGTTACCACTAGACATTTCTTGTCTCTATAGTAACGACATAAAAAAGACATGTCTGAAAAAAAGAAAGAACGGGATACAACATTGTTACTATTAAAGATGTGTTGACTGAAACATACATGGGATACAACATTGTAAGTCATACACATGTCTTTATTTGGAAATGACAGATACAGAATACAGAATACAGAATACAGAATTTTATTTGCCAAATCAAGGGCCCACAGGGGGCATATATATTACAATGATTAAAACAGAGCACATACATGTATATTTAACAACAATAATAATAATATTTAAAAAAAANACACAAGTAACTTAAAGTACATATTATCAGTTGTGTGTGTCTCTTTTGAGAGGATACTAGTGTGGTCGACAACAACAGAACAGTAAATATTACTATTTGGTGAATTATAAAACAGCAAAGAGCATGGAAACCAGAAGTGTGAGGGAACAGAGAGAATATAATATAAATAAATTGCTGTATGCCATACCTGTGCCTGGTGCAATAAAGCTAGTGATGTTAGGTCAGTAGCTTTAGAGCAACAGACACCAGGGGTCGATGCCAAATGGAACATACCAGCTACAAGCACTATGTACTACCTGTGACTAATGCAAGTAAGCTAGAATTAAGTAACTTAAATGCAACAGACACCAGGGGTCAATGCCATTAGAACATAGCAGCTTTAATATGTTAAGCAATTAAACAATTCTTGATATAGGTGCTATTTGTCCTTCCCGTGTCTGATGCAAAAAAGCTAGTACAATGAATAGATTTACTGCAACAGACACCAGGGGTCGATGCCA